>BQNB010207498.1:0-10472 GCA_026074375.1 Tanacetum coccineum | reverse complement strand
CATAGTACTCATCATTGCGGTCTCAAGTGATATACCAGGCCAAGTTCTAAAGCTACTACATCACCGGCACACTCATAATTTTGTGTAATTTTAGTAGACAGTTAGAAACGAAATAGGTTTAATTCTCACAATATGTATCAAGGGTTATAGTGCGCTAGGTAATGTAATTAGCGATTTTTACAAAAGTCATGCTGAAAAGTTTTAAATTTTGGCCGTTTTAAGCACTTTTAAGCTCGTAGCATGTTATTTTGTAAAAAAGAAGACAAGTACGTTCTAATTCTCCATCCTCCCACTTAAATTATACAACGTCCTTGTTGTATAGATAAAACAATTAAATAATAAGGGAAAATAGAATTAGAACGGAAAACTCCCTGATGTTTTGCTCGTGATAATTCTCCAAGATGAGTTCGTGAGCAAAAAGTGTGTTGACTAGGGCTTCAGCATGCCCGGGTGAGTTCAACACATGTCTTTTTTAGCATATACCATATCATAGTTTCAGCAAGATCATGTATAAGAGATTAGAAGACAAGTGCAAATTCTATCTCGCTATAATGGTACAAGAAGACAATTAAACACACAATTGTACAGGGTTCAATACGCTGTATCCCAAACCCTAGGATACGTCGTATTGTTCCTGCAGAAATAATTAAATTGCTGGAAATTAAATATTAAGTTTTAAAAACTGATAACGTCCAGACATCTCTATACACCGTATCCGTATCCAGAGGGGTTCGATACGCAGTATAGAGTATCTGGGAAGACAGACTTGTGCAACAAATAATTAAAATGCGAAAAACAATTAAAATGATCGGGTTGTCTCCCGGGAAGCACTTTTGTTTCAGCCGGTCTTTAAGTTCGACCTTTTTCTTTTCTTCTCTTTCATTCTTCCTCTATGATTCGCTCGCAATTATTCCTGAGAGCGAATTTCTTCATAATCCTTTGGCATGATGTGTACTTCTTGCAAAATCTCATGCCGAGCACAACGTCTTTTTTCATATCATCATCGTCAATGATGGTAAAACATGAAAGAATAGAAAAACTTCCAACGAAAACAAGTATACCGATCAAAGTTCCGGCATGACTCTCCCTTTCATCCTTATCCTTAATTATGGAATAATAAAAGTTTTTAGACATTAAGTTAATGGGCAAGGAGGGGAGGAGGTTAGCGTTAACATTCTTATACCCGATTACACAAGAAAATTTCATTTTATAAGAGTTGGTTTTAACAAAAGTTGGCTCAAAAACATCTTGATTCGTTTTAGGTTGTAGAGGTGTGTCCAAATAATTTAATTCTATGTAATTACCATAAGTTAGGTCGAATGGTTCATCACCCTCTCCTATAAGCTCCGATTTTGAATCAAGACTTTTTATCACAAAGACCCTTTTTATTATGCTAGTGGCGGGCTTAATACTTTTAAAAACAAGTTTTTCTTCCCCGACCCTTAAGGTAATCTTCCTTTTGAAGACATCAATCTTGGAATGGGCAGTTGACAAGAATGGTCGTCCTAGGATTAAAGGGACATCATCATCCTCGGGTATGTCCAAGATGATAAAGTCTATAGGGAAAATAAATTTGCCTATCCTTACTAGCACATTTTCGGTAATACCCCTTGGTTGTTTTATGGTTCGGTCAGCTAGTTCGATGGTCAACCTAGTGTGAGATAAAATTCCTAGACCAAGGTTGGTGTAGGTAGAGAATGGCATAACGCTCACACTTGCTCCTAGGTCAACAAGAGCTTTATCAAAATAGATATTATGAATAAAACAAGGTAAAGTAAAGCTCCCTGGGTCTTTTTCTTTCTGAGGCAAGGTGTGATCATAAGCATCCAGAATCTTCACATCTTGTGCCTCTTTCCAATCATCACAGCCGAAGTTCTGCAGTCGTCCTGGGAAAGGGACTGTTTCAGACAAAATGCTCCTGTGCTGCGTGCCCGATACGGCGTATTGACCACATCCAATACGGCGTATCCCAGAAAAATCAGCTTTAGCAGTTGAGATCGACTTGACTTGGTCTCGAGGATTTGTCTTCGTAGAGCTGGGCAGGCTTCCAAACCCTCTTTCTTGCAAGACCTTGCTCATCTGTCCGATTTGTATTTCCAAGGTCTTAATCGAAGCTCCTTGGTTTCTTATTGCTGCATCGGTAGAAGCTCGGATCTCTTTGATTATGTTCGAGTTTTCTTCATGCCTTTTAGCTGATTCTGCCATGAATTTTGTCAGTGATTCTTCCAGGCTTGGTCTTTGATCAGGATACGAAGAGTTTCCATTGTTTCGTTGGTAGAATCCTGGCCCTACTGCTCTATATTGTCCTCCAGGTTGATAGGGTGCACCGAACTGTGTATAGTAAGCTTCCTCTAAAGTTTTTCCTTCTTCCTTTTGTGGGCAATCTTTTGTATAGTGAGGTCCCTTACACAGTTCGCATCCGACCTGAGCAGCGTACACTTTCTCATTTACTTTCTTTATTTCTCGTCCGAGATTGTTGAGTTGCGCTTGGATAGCAGCGAGCCCGTTAGAAGTTTCAGTACTTTTGGTTCTTGAAGATGTTCCATTATGCCATTTTTGGGAGTATTCAGCCATTTTTTGGATGGCTATTTTAGCATCAGTGGCAGTTTTGGAAGGTATGGCACCCTTTGAGTCCAGAATTTTTCGAGTTGGAACATCGAGCCCATTATAAAATAAGATGACTTCCTGCATGTCAGTTAAGTAATGTTGATGTTAGGATTAAAAGCCTCTTGATGCTGTTTGGAAGTTACTACTGCTAAGTGGAAGTTAAGACTGTTAAGGTATTAGTTACTACTGCTAAGTATAAATTAGTGATGTTAGTAATCTTAATGAAAAATATGCTAAGTAGTTAGTACTGCTAGTTACTACTGCTAGTGTAAGTTACTACTGCTAGTGTATATTAGTACTGCTAGTTATTACTGCTAGTATAAGTTACTACTGCTAGTATATGTTACTACTGCAAGTTACTACTGCTAGTGTAACTTAGTACTGCTAATGAAGATTGAAGAAAACTTTCTAAGTAGTTAATGTTGCTTGTACACAGTTAGTACTGATGGTACAAAAGTTACTACTGTTGGTGTGAAAGTTACAACTACTTAAAGATTACAGCTGCTGGAAGAGTTTATGCTGACAGAGAAAAGATCAAAGACTTATCAGAGAAAAGATAAAGATTGCTTATGTGATAAGTATGAGATATTTTTGTAAAAGATACGTATAAGTTATTTGTTTAGAAGATCATGATAACTTAGGAAAATATTATAAGCCGGTTAGGACTCCTTGATGTATAAAAGGAGGTCCTAGGGCATAGAGTTAGATATCTAGAAATCGTTTATTTTGATATCAATATAGCTTCAAGGTTTTGTAACCCTAACACTATTAAGAGTGTTCGTATTATATTGAGGCTGAAAGTTTAGTAAACTGTTTTTGTTATTAATCGTATTCAGTACTGTTTCATTGAAATTCTTCTTAGTATCATTGACTAGATTCCGCATAGTTTTTGATATTCACAATCAAAGATTCTATCATAGTTGTTTTGAATTTATTCAATACAACTTATCCTTATACAAGCTAAGCAAGATCTATTCTATTAGGATAAACAAGTGGTATCCGAGCTTGTGAGAAGCTTTGAATAAGAAGAAACTTTACTACACACAAGATATAATTTTTCAAGAAGCAGTGGACTCTCAATCTCCTCAAACCATCAAGCTACCTATACTCTAAGCTGGTGAGTATGATCTCTGGAAGATAAGGATGGAGCAGTACCTACAGTGCATTGATTACACTCTATGGGAGATCGTAGAAAATGGTAATGCATCTATAGTAACAAAAACTGTTGATGTTAAGGAGACTGTTATCCCTCCTACAAGTATTGAAGAGAAGGCACAAAGAAAGGCAGAGTTGAAGGCAAAAAGCACTTTTTTGATGGCCTTACTTAATGAGCATCAATTAAAGTTCAACTCATACAAGGATGCTAAGACACTGATGCAGGCTATTGAGAACAGATTTAGAGGTAATACTGCTACAAAGAAAACTTAAAAAAATCTTTTGAAGCAGCAATATGAAAACTTTGTTGCAACCAGCACATAAGTGATTGAGCAAACTTATGAAAGGCTTCAAAAGCTAATTAGTCAACTGGAGATGCATAGTGAAGTCATCCCTCAAGAGACATCAATCAGAAGTTCTTGAGAAGTTTGTCATAAAGAATTATGACTATTCATACAATTTGTGAGGAACAAACCAGAGATTGAATACTGAATCGGTTGACTAAAAGTCTCAAACTCTTCAACAATCTAAAGGCTTATGAATCAAGGTCAAGGGGACATCTAGCTCAACCACAAACTCACACAATGTAGCCTTTCTGTCCTCTAAGCAGCACAACAGTGGCAACTAGAGCAGTTAATACTGCTCAGGGTGTTAATACTGCTTGCACTCAGGGTGCTACTGATAGCTCAACAACTGTTGAAAATTTAAGTGATGCTGTTATTTATTCCTTCTTTGCTAGCCAACCAAGTATTTCATAGCTAGATAATGAAAATCTACAACAAATCAATCTTGATGATCTAGAAGAGATGGACTTGAGGATGAACATTGCTATGCTAACTATGACTGCAAGAAGATTCCTAAATAATACTGGAAGAAGTTGGACAATGTCCAACAAAGAAAGAATTGGGTTTGATAAGTCCAAGGTAGAGTGTTTCAACTGCCACAAGCGAGGACACTTTGCAAAGGAGTGCAGGGCACCCAAGAATCAAGACAACGGGAATAAGGAGCCTACCAGAAGGACTGTGCCAGTTGAGAAAACTACTTCAAATGCCTTAGTGTCTTAGTGTGATGGCTTTGGCTATGATTGGAGTGACCATCAGAAGAAGGTCCAACTAATTTTGTTCTCATGGCTTTATTAATCAACAAGTCAAGTCTTCAACTCAACCTCTGAGGTATCTAATGACTCAATAGTTGTTCATCTTGTTTAGAATGTGTAAAAGATCTAAAAGAACAAAAGGAATAATTAGTTAAAGACATAAGAACAACTAGGATAAGTGTTGTCTCTTATAAAACTGGTTTAGAATCTGTAGAAACTAGACTGTTAGTCTTTAAGAAAAAAGAGAGTCTGTGTATAGGAAGATAATAAAACTCTTAAACGTGAAATCTATTAAGATATTTAGATATTACAAGCTTAAGAAGTTAGCAGTGTCTACAAAGAACAAGATGAAGTTGCAACTTACAGTATAAAAATTTGAAAATTCATCAAAAAACCTAAGTAAACTCTAGACAGACAGATAATGGATAAGTGTAAAACAGTGAATTCAGGGTATAATGTGTATTGTCCCACCTCTTTATACTGGGAATTTTATGCCACCAAAACCTGATTTGGTTTATCCTAGTCTAGATGATTTTGTTGATGTGAATAAGTCTGTAGTTGAAAAGCCTAATGTTGAATCTAATGAACCAAAGACTGCTAGGAAAGAAAAATGGGACTCAATTATTTGAGGAAAGGGATGACAAAAGTGAGGAAGAAGATGAGCCTAAGTTTCAAACAGTTAAGTTTAATTTTACTAAAATTGAGTTTGTTAAACCTAAAACTGATAGGAAACCTGTTGAGCAAATTAGGCAAGACACATACAGTCCATCTTTCAGTCCATCTAGAAGTCCTAGGGGAAACAAGAGAAACTAGAACCAACAGATGTCTCAAAAATTAGGGAATGATTTTGAGATGTTCAACAAAGCTTGTCATGTGTGTGGTAGTTTTGATCATTTGAAAAATGATTGCAAAAACTGGTATAAATAATTAAAGGTTTGCAAAACCAGTTTGGACCCAATGTTCAAAAGGAGGAACAAACAAGAATTTCTCTAAATATAAAGCTCACCCTAGTCCAAAAAGGAACATGGTTCCAGAATAGTCTATATTCTAGGTCTGGCCCCATTCATTTAATACTGATAGACTAGTTATAATGTTCAACCAAGAACAACAGTGAATAATGTAGGACCCATGAAAAATGTTAATAATAATGCATATTCAACTACTAAAAGGCCTTTTAACAAAATAACAGCAGCTAATAACAGTAATTTCACTAAAAAGGTTAATACTGTTAAGGGAACAAGGGTTAATACTGCTAGGGATGCTAGGCCAAAATCAGTTATTAGTGCTATTAAGGGAAACAAGGGAAATGTTGTTAAGACCTCAGCATGTTGGGTTTGAAGACCAAAGCACAAAATTTTAGATCATGTCTCAAGAAACAATGGTGCATCAATGTCCTTTAAAAGATTTGACTATATTGATGCATGATCGTCACTTAATATATATAAATATAATATAATATAAATATATATAATAAGATAATATCAATTATAGAAGAGTAAGAATTCTGTAAGGCTTTTAAAAGAGGAAATTACTTTTAACCAAAGTAAAATCCTAAAAAACCTTCCCGGGTCGTTTCCCGACGAGGCGTGAATGGAGAATCGAGATTAAGTTTGTGATTGCGCGTTTGAATGGTCAATATATGATTTGGATTCTATTTCTATAATTAATATGCAAAAACAAGAAAAGGAAAACTAAAAACGAAAGCAATTAAAGATTTAAGCCTAAAAACGATAACAGGATTCAAATCTAGTTCTTTAAAAAATAAATTCTACAAATTTAACCCTAAAAACGCAAATTTATTTTTTAATAATCCTAAATGACAAAAGAAAATTTTAAAAAAAGAATTATAATTTTTTGACTTTTATATTTTTTATTATTAATTAAAAACTAATTTAATCTAAAAAAACTAATTAAAAATACTAAACTAAATTGGAAAATTCTAAAATATTTATGAAAAGTTCTTTGGACAATGCTAAACCTAGGAAAAACAAGCTGGGTCAAACAGCTTATCAAAATAAGCTGTTAATAAGCTTAAATGGGCTGAAGCTTAAATGACTAAAAAAAGGGGTAAGTAATTAATTTTGCAAATACTAACCAGATAGCCTTACTGATGCTAGTGGTAGTGAGGTGTGTGTTAAAAATGTTGGTTGATGTTGGTTGAGGTCCAGGGTTCGAGCCTTGCTCACCCTGGACTTCCCAATATCCCAATGTTTTTATTTTTGCAAAAAAAAAATTTATGAAAAAGCTTTAAGACCTAAAAATAAACAACTTTTATGAATTGACTTTTTACAAAAACCACAAATAAGCACGAAATAAGCTCTTAAAAAGTGACAGAATTGGCTTTATTAAACACTAAGACCAAAGGGAAACTGTTTAGCTTTTTTACAATCAAATAAGCTAACAAAAAGCAAATGAGCTTATGACAGCTTAACACCTACTCCTAAATAGCACTAAGGATCAAAAATTAAGCAAAAACAAATAAGCTAACAAGCCTAAAAGACAGAATCACTCAAAGGGCTTTTAACTTAAATTCCTAAACTGAAAATACTCATAAGCTTGAATAAGCTCTAACCTAAACCTATTAAGCTAACAGGAACTTAAACCTAACCTATTAAGCAAATCTAAGCACAAATTAAGCAATCCTAATAGCTGAAAAGCTCAAATAAGCTAATAAGCAGTTAGGCCAAAACCTACTAACCAAACAGCCCTAGGGACACTTTTTGAGCTTATTTTTAAGCTACTTAATGGATCCTTATAGCTTAGTGGCTTATACCAATGAAAAGCTTATCATACAAGCTACAATAATCAGCAAACAAAAAGCATTTTGAAATTTAGATAAGCCATGAAAAAGTTAAGTGAAAAAGCAACTTACACTCAGTATATGCTGAGTTTTTTCAGTTTTTGAAAAGACAAAAGGCAAATTTCAGACCTAATTTTAAGCTAGTAAAATAAGTTTAGACTACAAAATAAGCTGAAACAGATAAAGCTTATACACCAAAGAGCTTATGCTATGAGCTTTAAGTCCTAAATCTTACATTAACTGACCTAAATTTTGAGATTAAAAATGGCTTTTTAAGCTTTGACACACTTGAAAACTTTGACAGTTTTAACTCAAAACTCAAATGACAAATTCCTACTTAAACTTACTAAATTCTACTGCATTTAGACTCTAAAGCAAGTAAGAAAACAACACTTATAAGCACCTAATCAAAACCTAAGCAAATAAGCTAAATTAAAAAGCTCAAAACTCACAGATTTAAACCATGACTTCAATAAACCTTCAAAATGAGTTTTAGACTTTGTGAGCTTATAAAAACAGCTTTGTAAGCTTAGTTTAAGCTTGTCAAACTTGAATTAAAGGTCAAATGGTGATCAAATAGTACTAACCTACTTGTGGCAAACACCCCTTAACAAGTTTAAAAAACATGTTTAAGCTTACAAAAGTGTTGATTAAGTTGTAAAAAGCAAAAACAGATAAATGACAAGGTAAATAAAGAACAAATAAGCAAATAGAACACAATTTTAAGCACTGAAAATAAGTAACAAAGATTAAGCAGTTTTAAAGCTATAAAAAGCAATTGTAACTTAAAACACAATCAAATGATATATAAGCAACAAGCAAGCACAAATAAGCAATGAATAACAATAATAAGCAACAATAAGCAGTAATAAGCAATAAGAAAGCAGTAAATAAGCAATAAGCACTTTTAAGCTAAAAATGAGGAAAGTAAAGACTTACAAAGCCCTTTGCTCTAAATAAGGGCAAATAAGCTCTTAAGAGCTTTGTCTACAAGCTCTAGCTTTTTCAAGAACAAGCTAGTGACAGCAATAAGCCCATCCATTTTTGGCTTATCTTCCAAATAGCTTTTGTGAGTGATTTTTGGTTAAAAGGACTTAAGCAATATAAGCTATGGACAAGCTTATATTGCTTAAATAAACAGCTTAAGTAAATAGGTAAAAAGAGCTTTTATGATCTTATAAAACGTTTTTAAGACTTAGAAGCATTAACTAAAAAAAAACAGATTTAACATAAAAACTTAATTTTCATAAACTTAAATAAAACAATACAAGACTTTTAAAAACAAGTACAATAAACTAATGTAAGCTTAAAACTAAAAACTAGATGCCATTAAAGGCTTACAAGGTCCTGTATATAGAAAAATTAACTGTTTTGGGTCTTCATGTGTGTTACTTCTGTGAGTGTACTCAAAGAGGTGTGTTTCTTGTGTGAGGTAAGTCGAAAACCAATCTAAGCCATCCAAATTTCTTGGCCACCAAGTTCTATCATCATAGCCATTGAATCTTTGTCTTCTTCTTTTGACGAATGGTGTTAAAGGGGATTGCCAACATGGATTTGTTGGTTTATGGTGTGGGGTTAAGGTGGGAGAGGGACGTTTTTGTCTGTGGTTGCAGGGTAAATGTTTTTGGGGAAGATAAACAGTGATTATGGCGGGAAATGGTTTTGGTATGAACAGGGTAACGGGGTTAGCCCTGTTTTTGTGAAGTTGTTGCATCGTTAGTCCTTTTGGACTAACAATGTTAGTCCTTGAGGACTAACGATGTAAGGCTTGTATGGTGTTATGGGTTAATAGGGTTAATGGGGTTAATGGTTTATGGTTTGGGCTTTTTGTTTGGGCCGGGTAAGGTTTTGGGTTTTAAGGGCCTTCATAAGACTTAAGGCTTATAAGTCTTATACTTGAATGCTTAATGGGCTGACCCGGCCCATTAAATGGGTACGGGTTGGCCCATTTAAGATTTCTTCGGTTTCGGCTCCGTCTTTGACTTTGACTTTTGTTGACTTTGACTTTTTCACGCTCTTTCCATTCCGTGCTCGGTTTTGTCCGTTTTGGCTTGATTTTTGTCCTTTTTGTTGATATCCGTTACCTACACAATACAAATGCAAAACACACAAATATAATGTATTTTTGGTATGTTTTTAGTCTTTTAGGCACGTTTTCCTAGGCAAAAGGTATATGTAATTAAACACATACCAAGCTACCTTTTGGTTTGAAATCTAAAATGAAAAATTAGTATAAGTTTCCGGACTTGAGTTCAAAACCTTACGGTTTTACGGCTATAAGCAACGAGGATGTGTAGATGTTGCCTACCTGTAGGTAGATGTGCGCAAACCGGTTAACCAGTTCGGTTTGGTTTCAGTCAAACAGGAACCTGTTTCGGTCAAGAACATGTCAAAACCGGTTTGAGAAAAACCCAAACCGATTTGGAACCAGTTTTGGGCGGTTTAAAATTCGAACCGGTCCCACCGGTTTGAAACCAGTTCAGAACCAGTTTGAACCGGGTTTTTTTCGTTTTTCGTGGATTTATACGTAATAAACTGAATAAACTTCAACTTTTATTTAATAGAAAACCTAATACATCGGAAACGAAATACATCGGAAAGGAAATACATCGGAAAGGAAATACATCGGAAAAGAAAATACAACATAATACATCGGAATTGAAAATACAACATCATAATCGACAATTAGTAATCATCATGATAGACATCATAAGCATAATTAGTCTCAGCCTCATCCTCTTCTCCTCCCGAACCGGGTCCGGACATAGAACATTCGCTACTAGCAGCATCAAGTGCAATTTCTTCATCGGATAG
>BQNB010207497.1:0-10472 GCA_026074375.1 Tanacetum coccineum | reverse complement strand
ATGATGGGACAAATGTCTTTTTTCCTAGTATTACAAGTTTCTCAAAATCCTGGAGGCATTTTTATTAATCAATCAAAATTTGCTCTAGAAATCTTAAAGAAATTTGGGATGGATTCGTGTGACCCTGTTGATACACCCATGGTGGATCGACTTAAACTGGATGAGGACCCATTAGGAATTCCAATTGACCAGACTCGATTTCAAACTATGGTCGGCTCCTTAATATACCTTACTGCCAGCAGACCCGACCTTGTATTCGCTGTATGCATGTGTGCTAGGTATCAGGCATCGCCTACCAAAAAGAACCTTGAAGCACTTAAATGGGTCTTTCGGTATCTCAGAAGAACCATTAATTAGGGACTTTGGTATCCGAAAGACACCGCTATAGCTTTAATGGCCTATGCAGATGCGGACCATGCAGGTTATTAAGACACACGAAGAAGTACGTCAAGAAGTGCTCAGTTCCTTGGGGATAAATTAGTAAGCTGGTCCTCAAATAAATAGAAGAGCATTGCGATCTCAACCACAGAGGCTAAATACATTGCCATGTCTGGATGCTGTGCTCAGATACTTTAGATGAGATCACAACTTACAGATTATGATATTTTGATTTCAACAAGATTCCCCTGTATTGTGATAACCGCAGTGCCATTGCTCTCTACTGCAATAATGTCCAGCACTCCCGGTCCAAACACATTGACATCCAATACCATTTCATTCAAGAGCAGGTTGAAAAAGGCGTGGTTAAATTGTACTTCGTGACGACGGATTATCAGCTTGCAGACATATTTACCAAGGCATTACCAAGGGAACGGTTCAAATTTCTTCTCCCACGACTTGGTATGAAGAGTATGTCACCTGAAACCCTTAAACGTCTTCAGGAAGGAGCAGAGGAGTAGAGGATGGTCTTCCCATATCCTATGTATATTTGTATATATTTGTATATTTGTATATTTGTATATATTTGTATATATTTGTATAACCGCAGTGCCATTGTTACACACGGTCCTAGTTTGAGGGGGAGCATTAACATGTTCCATTCGGCTTGTGATTAATCAGCACATTTTTCTCTCAGTTTTCCAACTTATTCGAATCCTTTGGTATCCAAAATATCAAAGGATTTGACATTTTTAATAGGGGGAGAAAATGTGATTTAAATATGAAAACTAATAAAAAAATGTGATTTTGTGGACTCATGTGTATTCTCCTCCCTCTTTGTGCTAAAAAGTTTCGATCAATCGATGCACATGTTGAGGGGGAACGTTTCTGAAAATTCAAAAATAATCAAGGTACTAAAAGCTTTGATATTTATATCACAAGTACCTGATTGAATTTTTCAATTGGTTTTATAGCAAGACGAACAGTACCAAAAGACCGACCATGTATTTATATTTATCAGAGTTATAAGGTTGGTAAGGTTTAGTATTTGTTCCCATGATCCTGCCAGAACCGGAGGGATCTACCCAGGGACAATCCACTAGTTAGTGTAGAAGTCCTTAGGTTTGATAAAAAAAGAGTAAAAGTGAGAATAAGGGAAGAGTGCCGACTGAGATGGAGCTAGTACTTGAACAAACCCAACAAGGTTCTAGTCATGAAGTCTCGGTAAGCACTGAAGGGGTTGAAGAATTAAAAAGAAATGTACGGATAAAGGGTGAAAAGAAAGAAGCCCTCCATATACCTAGGCAGAAACCAGGTCAATACATCCACTGTCAGAATCACAATGATGATTGCTGGCATTGAAGAAAGTCGTCATGGACCCAGTGATGCAATGCACAACCCTCCCTAGCCACTCAGAATCTCTTAAAAGATTTATGTTTCATTTCTTACGAAGACTAAACACGTTATCTATCGACTTTCTCACTCCGAGTTAGTTGATATTAAAAAGGTGGCAGTCAGCTCCAGCCTCCGATCACTAAACCAAAACGCACTATCGAGTCTAGAGCCAATAGATCATCACATAATCTCATTAGGACACTATTCCAATATAATTGTTTTTTACACACTATCAAAACAAGGATTATTTTAAGAGTCCTACGCATTATCCATGTGATATTGCTAGAACATCCGAGTGATACGAAAGTATTCACAGTGAAGATGGAAATCCAGCTAGAGCCAACATCAAACAATCTCTAGGTAGGTGACTTGTAAGATCCTTAATGGAGCAAACTTGTGACACTGGGCATCGATTCGGTCCAGATTATAAACTGACAGAGAATGAATTTTGATAAAAGCTTAAAACTCTCGATGTGTTACAAAAACACTTTTGCAAGTGACATATACCAGTCGATTGATTTTCAAATCAATATTATCTTTCACAATCGATGAGTCTTTCTCTATTACTGAGTCACTACTTATCGTGTTTGTCTGCTTTGAGATGATCCGTATTGGAGCAACCAGCTGTGTACGATGATTGCTAAATTTACAGTGGGTAGTTAGAAAGATTCAATACTGCAAGCAGGAAATTCCTTGTCAAGGAGTATTCTTCTTAAATGATTTACCTGATTCACAAGTCGATCCTCTTGGATTCGGAAGTTTCCTCCAACCACCTGGAGTGAATGGATAAAAAAATCATATTCGACCCCTAGCTTTAGTGTTACTGTTTTGTTTCAGCTACATATAATGATCGGTGATAAGATGATACTAGTTCAGACTTGTTGGTTCAAGGAATAGTCTAGTTCATAACCGCTTGGATCATAATATCCCACAATCAAAGACATCATGAAAGCTCAAGCATATGTGTCAAAGAAATGAAAGAGATTTTTGAAGAGTTGGATGCTGAGGTTGACCAACATGTAGTGAATAGAAAGTATAATGAGATGAGCAGAAAAATCTTCTTATTGCAAATGAAATTTAATTGTTGATTGCTTGTCCAAAGATTGTGTTTATATTGCAACGGGGAATTCGAAGCTTACTGTATATAGATTTACTGAATTGCATTTGATGCCACACTATTGTTCATGACGTTGTCTGAACTTGACGTATGTGCTTTCCTAAATTCATGGTAGGTTCAAATGGATGATCATACATTATTTAGTAATACGTTTTTTCTATAGTGAGGTACATCACTTAAATCCTGCAGTTTTTAAAATATCAAAACCTTAATGAAAAGTTTTAGAACAACACGTCTCCACCCGCCTAGAGATGCTCCTGATTTTATCAGTCTTTGTAATCGGAAATATGAAAGCTTTTTTCTAAGGAAAAAGGATTAAAAGAGACCCGTAGTGAAGCAGACAGTACTCTTGATTTCTGGGCCTTAGATTTTCAAATCACTCAATTAACTGAAAAAGTCACCGTTCTTCAAGAACAAAATGAGCTTTTTAGGGCAGAGAATGAAAAAGTTAAGCAACATTACAAGGAATTGTACGATTCTATTAAGATCACGCATGCTAAGCATATAGAACAAATAACTGCCCTGTTAACTGAAAACGAGAATCTAAAGGTCCAAATACATAATAAAATGAAATGTGTCACAAAGGATCATGTAATACCAAAAGTTCTTGCACCAGGTAGGTATACTATAGATGTTGAACCAATTCCCCCTCGCAATAGAAACAATAGGGAAGTTTATCTAGATTATCTTAAGCATCTTAAGGAAAGTGTAGAAACCCTTCACGAGATTGTAGAGGAAGCTAAGTTTGAAAGACCATTAGATAGATCACTTGCATCTGCTTGCCTCTACACTAAACACTCTCAAGAACTATTAGAATATGTGATTGGCACTTGTCCGAAAGACTTCAACCAACGAGATAAAAAGCATGTTGCTACCCCTTTAACTAGGAAAAAGTAAGTTACTTTTGAGGACCAATGTGAAACGTCAAACAGTAACACACACAAACATGTAGAGAAATTGAAAATTCAGAAGACTAATGTCCCTGTGCCCCCTTCTACAGGAGTAAACAGTTGCACTGATGCTAGCAGATCACAGTCTACGAGCAATACCAAGAAAAATAGGATCTTGTCGGCTAAGAGTGTCACCAAAAAGAAAGTAGAAGAACACCCTAGGACCAATTAGTATAGTCTGAAAACCACAAATCGTGTTGATTATAGTATTAGCTCTAAGCGTACTGTAATTAATTTGAATTCTCATTCTGTTTGCCAAACATGTAACAAATGCTTAATTTCTGCAAATCATGATGTGTGTGTGGTTAATTATTTGCACTTTATGAATGCATCCCCCTCTGTTAAAAATGTTGTGCATAAAGTTAAGCAAGTTTGGAAACCTAAGTAAGTCAAGCAAGTATGGAAACTAACAGGCTACATACTTACCACTGTAGGTTATCAATGGATGCCCACAGGAAGAACATTCACTTTAGGAGAACAATGCCCTTTAACTAGGCTCGCTAAACCTAACAAAGTGTCAGCGATTGCTTATGCTAACCCAAGGGAACCCAACCACAATTGGGGATCCAACTTTCCAAACTCTCAATCTACGTCTGTTTTCAAATGCAGGTCGTACAGATCGTCCTTTGGTATTTGGACTCAGGCTATTCAAAACATATGACGGGGGATCGCTCGCGGCTCAAGAATTTGGTAAAAAAGTTCATCGGGACGGTTAGATTT
Organism: Tanacetum coccineum; assembly: GCA_026074375.1. Classification (NCBI taxonomy): domain Eukaryota; kingdom Viridiplantae; phylum Streptophyta; class Magnoliopsida; order Asterales; family Asteraceae; genus Tanacetum; species Tanacetum coccineum. Next base: position 5,912 of record BQNB010207497.1, on the reverse strand, counting down.
GGGAATGACCACTTTGGTGCTATCATGGGTTATGAAGACTACGTTATTGGTGAAAGTGTGACCCCAGGGTATACTATGTGGAAGGACTGGGACACAGTCTGTTTTCTGTCGAACAATTTTGTGACTCTGATCTAGAAGTTACCTTCAGGAAGCATTCTTGCTACGTTCGAGATACGGATGGTGTTGAATTAATTAAAGGTTCTCATGGTTCTAATTTGTACACTATCTTGATAGAAGACATGATGAAGTCCTCTTTGATTTGCTTGTTGTCTAAAGCCTCCAAGAACAAATCATGATTGTGGCATCGACGTTTAAACCACTTGAACTTTGATACCATCAATGACCTTGCAAGAAAAGATTTAGTTCGAGGCTTACCTAGATTAAAGTTTGAGAAAGATCATCTCTGCTTCGCGTGTCAACTAGGAAAGAGCAAAAAACATACCCACAAACCCAAAACTAAAAACACCAACTTGGAAGTTCTTAATACCCTTCATATGGATTTATGTGGACCGATGCGAGTTCAAACAATTAATGGGAAGAAATACATCTTAGTTATTGTTGATGATTATTCGCGGTTTACTTGGGTTAAGTTTTTGAGATCGAAAGATGAGACCCCAGAGGTTGTCATCAAATTTCTGAAGCAAATACAAGTCGGTCTCAACAAAACTGTTAGAAACATCCGTACCGATAATGGCACAGAATTTGTCAATAAAGATTTGACTGATTATTATGAACGTGTCGGCATTTTTCATCAAAAGACAGTTCCGAGGACTCCACAGCAGAACGGTGTTGTCGAAAGACGGAACCGTACTCTTGTTGAGGCTGCTAGGACAATGCTGATCTTTTCCAAGGCCCTGATGTTTCTATGGGCAGAAGCTGTGGCTACTGCGTGTTACACCCAAAACCGATCCCTCATTCACACTCATCACTGCAAAACCCCATATGAGCTGGTGCATGACAAGAAGCCTGATCTTACCTTTTTCAGAGTCTTTGGTGCTCTTTGTTACCTTACAAATGACAGCAAAGATCTTGGAAAATTACAACCAACAGCTGATATTGGATATTCGTTGGTTATGCTCCTAGCAGGAAAGGGTATAGAATCTACAACAAAAGAACCCGACGTATTATAGAAACTATTCACATGCAATTCAATGAGCTGACTGAGCAAATGGCTCCTGCGCAACTCAGTATAGGATCCGCTCCTACTTTTCTGACGCCTGGACAGATAAGTTCAGGGCTCGTACCAAATCTGGTTCCTGCAGATCCTTATGTACCCCCCCATAAATAAAGATCTGGAGATTTTATTCCAACCAATGTTCGATAAATACCTGGAACCTCCTCGTGTTGAAAGACCTGATTCTCCTGCTCTAGCAGCTCAAGTTCCAGTCAACTCAACCGGTACACCTTCATCTACTACCATTGATCAAGATGCACTTTCTCCAAGTCATTCACCATCATCTTTGGCATTACAATCTCCAAGCTTACATCAAGGCATTGCAGCTGAATCTACTCTCATAAAAGACAATCCTTTTGCTCCTACTGACAATGATCCCTTCATAAATGTGTTTGCTCCAGAACCTAGGTCTGAAGCATCATCATCCGGGGATCTTAATTCAACCGAATCTCCTAATGTCTCTCAAACACTTCATCATCTCGGGAAATGGAGCAAAGATCACCCGCTGGTTAATATAATTGGCAATCCCTCTCGACCGGTATCTACTAGAAAACAACTAGCAACCGATGCCTTATGGTGCTTGTATAACTCTATCCTGTCAAGAGTCGAACCAAAGAACTTCAAATCTGCAATAACTAAAGATTACTGGTTTCAAGCCATGAAAGATGAGATTCACGATTTTTTTTGGGTAAAGGGGAATCAGATTCACGAATTTGATCGACTTCAAGTATGGGAATTAGTACCTCAACCAGACTGTGTCATGATTATTATTCTCAAGTGGATCTACAAAATTAAACTTAATGAGTACGGTGATGTTCTGAAAAACAAGGCTCGGTTGGTGGCCAAAGGATATTGACAAGAGGAGGGAATTGACTTTGAGGAACTATTTGCACCGGTTGCATGTATCGAGGATATTCGAATCTTCAACGCCAATGCCGCCAGTAAAAACATGACCATCTATCATATGGATGTCAAAACAACATTCCTTAATGACGAGTTGAAGGAAGAAGTCTATGTTAGTCAACCAGAGGAATTCGTTAATCCAGATCATCCGACACATGTTTATCGTCTGAAGAAGGCTTTGTACGGTTTAAAGCAAGCCCCTCGAGCGTGGTATGATACCTTGTCACGATTTCTTCTAGACAATAAATTTTCCAAGGGTGCAGTTGATTTGGCATTATTCACTAGGAAAACAGGCAAACATATTCTTCTTGTTCAAATATATGTAGATGATATCATATTTGCCTCGACCGACCCTAAAGCGTGTGACATATTTTCCAATGAGATGAGTTCCAAATTTCAAATGTCAATGATAGGACAAATGTCATTTTTCTTAGGTTTACAAGTTTCTCAAAATCTCGGAGGCATTTTTATTAATCAATCAAAATTTGCTCTTAAAATATTAAAGAAATTTGGGATGGATTCGTGTGACCCTGTTGATACACCCATGGTGGATCGACTTAAACTGGATGAGGACCCCTTAGGGATTCCAGTTGACCAGACTCGATTTCGTAGTATGGTCGGCTCCCTAATGTATCTCACTGCCAGCAGACCCGACCTTGTATTCGCTGTATGCATGTGTGCTAGGTATCAGGCTTCGCCTACCAAAAAGCACCTTGAAGCACTTAAGCGGGTCTTTCGGTATCTCAGAGGAACCATTAATTGGGGTCTTTGGTATCCGAAAGACACCGCTATGGCACTAACGGCCTATGCAGATGCGGACCATGCAGGTTGTCAAGACACACGAAGAAGTACGTCAGGAAGTGCTCAGTTCCTTGGAGATAAACTAGTCAGCTGGTCCTCAAAGAAACAGAAGAGTACTGCGATCTCAACAACAGAGGCTGAATACATTGCCATGTCTGGATGTTGTGCTCAGATACTTTGGATGAGATCACAGCTTACAGACTACGGCTTTGTCTTCAATAAGATTCCCTTGTATTGTGACAATCGCAGTGCCATTGCGCTCTGCTGCAATAATGTCCAGCACTCCCGGTCCAAGCACATTGACATTCGACACCATTTTATTCGAGAGCAAGTTGAGAAAGGCGTGGTTGAATTGTACTTCGTGACGACGGATTATCAGCTCGCGGATATATTCACCAAAGCATTACCAAGAGAGCGGTTCGAATTCCTACTCCCGCGACTTGGTATGAAGAGTATGTCTCCGGAAACTCTTAAACGTCTTCAGGAAGGAGAAGAGGAGTAAAGGATGGTCCTCCTATATCCTATGTAAATATGTATATATATCAAATCTTAAAAAGAAAATACAAAAATATAAAACCTACAAAAACCATAAAAATCAGAAAATAGAAAATACCAAAAATAGTTTTTCAAGACATGTCTTCCGTTTATCGATAACATTTAAGGTCCTAGAAATTTCATTCAATAATGACACGGGTCTTTAAATGAAGCTCGAACGGAAGTTCAAACTTTTCAAAACATGTCTTAATGGCTTGCAGTTATTTTAGACTGCAACCCACTTTTCAAATTGAGGAAAGCATCTCGCCAAAAAGACGACTGTTCCTAACAACGGGTGATTCAGTTCTCCCGGGCATGGGTTACTTTATATCCATGCAACCTCGATCTAATGTACGCTTCAGTGCATTATTTCTTGATCCAGAAGAGAAGTCTTCGTTTTATCCAAATAATTTTCCGTCTATGATTCGTCAGAAAATTATTTGTGTCTCACTTGGTGGAAAGGTGTTGTTTGAAAATTAATCGGACTTGATTTTCTCAAAATTTGGCTCTCAATCAACGAGTACTGCTCTTTAACTAGAAAACGGCTCATTGATTGAGGGAGATAGTGGTTTCAAATTTATGATATCTAACGGGCACTTTTAATTCATCATTTAAATCATTAAGAAAGGTTTTATATCTAACGGGGTTACAGTTTAAGGGGGAGTTAAACTTGTGTTAACTCAAAAGGCCAAAGTTGTCATTTATATGAAAGTATAGGGTCTTATGTGCTATTTGCTATTTGTTTCCTCGACTCATTAAATGTAAAGGACCATTTGTGCCATTTATGTATCTCAAATAACCCCTTAGTAATACATATGTCTTAAATGGAGAAGAATGTAGAAAATGAGGGACCAAATCTGCCATATTCTGAAAGTTTGACCTAGGTATATAAAGCCCTTTGCGTTTTGACTCGGTCAAATCTCCAAAAACTAGTCAAGTCTTTTTCTCTCAACCCAAAACTCAACCTTTGCGATTTGCTTGATCTGTATCCATCTGTGTGATTTCGTGCTTAGGTAATGTCTAGATATCATTCTTTGTCATCCTCTCATGCTTTATCTGTTAATTCATGGCCTAAATCTCATTAAATCACTTGTTTTGTAGATTTTCGTTCTAAATCACCATCAAAATCTTGGTTAGTGTTTCTAATTAAGTTTTGTTTGCTGGGTTAGCATTAGTCTACATTCATGATGCTTAGTTAATGTCCTATTTGTTTCCCCAATAGCCAATTTATGGTCCGTGTGATTTTCGTGCAATAAGTTGACTTTTTGAGTCAAACATGTGATCGTGTGATGTTTGTGGTGATGTTTGCTGTTGGTATATTAGTTAGTAAGTATCATTGAATGTATATAATGATCTAACTATGCCGTGGATACCTTGATTTGTAAGTTAGAATCTGCGCATTCAAATGTTCTTGGTTGCGTTTTGGTTTGATGTTCTTGTTTGCGTTTTGTCTGGGTATTCATGATTGCGTTTTGCTTATCAACTCTTGGTTGCGTTTTGGTTACTTAAACTAAGTTGCGATTTGATTATAAATGTTAAACAGGTCAAAACGCAATTATTGCGTTTTGCTTTGAAGACAATTAAAATATTAAAATAATAAAGCCCTCATTTCGAAATTTTTTCAAATGATTGCGTTTTGTCTATTATTTGAATATTATATTGCCTGCGTTTTGCCTGTTGCGATTTGCTGCTTGCGTTTTGATTAACTGCGTCTTGATTATTTTGAATAAAATATTCATTGCGTTTTGTTGCTTTGCGTTTTGCCTGTTGCGATTTGTTTCTTGCGTTTTAAATGGACTGCGTTTTGATTATTTTATATAAAATATTCTTTGCGTTTTGATGGTTTGCGTTTTGCTTGTTGCGGCTTGTCTCATGCGTTTTGAATGGATTGCGTTTTGATTATTTTTAATAAAATATTCATTGCGTCTTGACTGATTGCGTTTTGCTTGGCTGAGATTTGCGACTTGTATGTGATTGCGTTTTGTTGTTGTGACTGCGTTTTGTGTATTTTCTAATAAAATATTCAATTGCGTTTTGTGTCTTGCGTTTTGCCTAGTGTGTCTTAACCTTTGCGTTTTGTCTAGTATTGCTCATCCATTGCGATTTGGTCACTGTGGTTTGGTCATTGCGTTTTGTCTTCTCTTCCATGAGTTAACTTCCGTTGACTCAAGAGTTGACCAAATCTGTTGATCACCACTTTTTAATATGATCTAAGTGTCCTTTTCCTGGATTTAGTCCATAACTGATTAACTCTTGAGCAGTTGCTCACATCTAACATCTCCTTTCTGTATGTATGCCTTTTTGTGGATGTGATTGTGCAGATATAATGGCTGATGTTAATGTTAATGCTCCTGCTAAACAAGCACCTGCTATGGCACCACCCACTCGTACTGATGATCAAATCCAGCCTCGTATCAGATGGGTGCCTATAGGAAAAAGAAACTGCTATTTGGATGTTGAAAGGTCGCAAAGTAATCTAATCTACAAGATTGCGGTGGAT
>BQNB010207492.1:0-10473 GCA_026074375.1 Tanacetum coccineum | reverse complement strand
TCTAAAAATCTTAAACATATTCAAGAACAAAATACATAACCTTCTGAATTCACTTGCTAATGTCATACTAAGGTTAAGCATGAAAATGTCAAACCAAAGTATAATGTAAATCTCATTCACATATCCGCAAGGATGCCTCATCAATAGAGTGATATTTTAATATCAATGATGAAGAATATAAGTTAAAGGGTCATCATAAACCTGCTAACTAATAAGATGAATTATCACATCTTGGATCTGATAAATATCTTAGGACTATGAATGATAAGATGCAGTCCTTAAAAGACAGTCAATGTTTTGAGATTGATTGATATTTCACCAAACAGTAAAATGTGAGGTGAGAATGAGTTTCTTTTAAAGAAAGGCTCATAAGGACAAGATTGTATACATATTAATGCCTGACTGAAGACAAGAGTTTTTTAATCTTACTCAAGAAATTGACTATGATTAAATATTTCTTTTCTACACGCATTAATTATATAAAGATAACTAATTTTCATACATGTTTTCTTGCATCTGAAACATGAAAAATTAAGATTCATAACTCTTTCCTTAATGATTACTTTTGCGAGGACGGTGCGTAATCAAGAGGGTTATGAGTTTATATTTGGAAAAGGCAATTAAGTTTTATAACTCTTTCCTTTATGATTACTTTTGCGAGGACGATGTGTAATCAAAAAGGGTTATGAGTATATATAATCTTTATAAAGTATACAAGATAATAGTATCCAAGTGTGGATTGGATCATGCATCTAGGAGCTGAGATCTTAAGTTTAATCACAATATGATTTTTGATTAAATTAAGATAACTCCTGAGCACACCTGACATCAAGTGGGAGCACTACGTTTTTCCTTAAAATTCATATGTTGTGTAACATATTGAAAGTATCGTTCTATCTAAGCTAGATGTTAATCCTTGAGATTGGAATGAAACTTCACTTCAGAATTTAGGAAATAAAAACAAACGACCTTGGAATGAATGTTTAATGAAATAAACATATGCGGAAATTAAGTCCAACACAATGCAATACATCATTAAAGCAAGTCTTAAATGATATATTTCACTTGAGATAATTTAGTACAGGGATGGAAACCTTGTGTTTTTAACTAAGGATTCATCATGTATATATTATATTGTGTGTGAGACTGGTTGTTACTTTTGCACTAGAGCAAGATGAGTAAACAACGACAATATCTAATTGAGAGTTTAGACTGATAACAATTGTATCTAATTGAGAGTGATTTAGATAACTGTTAAAACAAATGTTTACGAATTGTATAAGGCATAGTGTTGTTTGTGTACATACGATGCTAGAGAATAATCAATCCTAGTTAAAGTAGGATTTCATCATTTATGATAAATCTGCTAACTAGATATGCTCAACTAAGAGCATTGTTACAATACACATTAAAGAATGAGGATACTTTACATTTTAAGAAACTATAAAGATGACTGTCTGAGATAGGTATGTTGTTGACTTCAAATACCTTATAAAAGGTACTATCACATTTCCATACTATGATTCTTGCAACAGTATGCAAATATACATACGACACTCATCATAGCGTTCAAATTCTTCACAAATTTGTGATTTTGAAACAAGTATTCGGAAAGTTTACTCAGATAACTATTTAGCTATCCTGTAAAGAAGTAGTTGAGAATCTTAGAAACATTGGACTTCAACTTGCTAATTAGTTTCATGCATATCTGTTTTAGTATTTGGATAATTGGAATGAAAGATAATTTTTACTTTTTGATGAATGAAGATACGTGGTATTTGTTATTCATACATATAATAATTATTATCCTATATTTGCATGTTTAATCCTTAAGTGATTATATCATTCTAAATATGTCCATTGCCGGTTAACAGTATGGGAATATTGTTACAAAAGACAAATGTGAGTGTTGGTTATATTCTTTGAATATATGGATGGTTCCCGCCAAACTCATATGTTATTCACAAGGGATGCATATTGGACACCCCAACCTTCGAATATCTACTTTTGGATCCATCGTCATCAGTAAGATATCAAATATGGTTAGTTAAGTCATCTTTAGACTTGAGAATACAAACAAGTTCTGGTATGTGTGGATATCACTTTTTAATTTTAAGTCAAACGTTGTCCTGAAAATGGTAGTTATAAAGGCTATTATTGGAAGTGATGTGAAGCAACATTCACAACACTTGTATTCAACAAAGAATTTGTTCCTCCACTTGATATGTGCAGAATGATACCATTGGCTCCTCTCCAGAATTAATCAGATAATTATGTGGCCGCACCCAAAGGGTAATCCAAGATGATTCTTGATTACATTTGGTATATTTGTATTAAGTTCTATAACGAGAATCTAAGTGGTTAAACTATATGGAATGAGTTAGGATCCATATCCATGGTTTAATGTTATCTGAACAAAGGGATGATTATAGCAAGAGATACATAACCATGCTACTGAGAATGTTTTTGAAACTTGATCTCAGACGTTTCTAGTTTTAACAACGAATGTTAGTGTTGCTAGATGTTTCCGTCGTTAGTACATGGGTTGTCTGCTACTCCAAATCCCAAGTGGGAGCTGTTGGATTATGGTAGTTGGATACGCACCTATACGACTAGAAATGTGTGAGCCTATTGGGGACACACACGTTAAACACTTAGAGTGCGTTTAAACTTCACGTACGTTTCTAAAGTAAACCAAAAGACCATATTCGATTGGACAAGCACACTATGGCTGTCCTAATGAGAGTAGCCAGCCATAAGATGATTCTAGAATGTGTCTAGGTTCATTCTAAAGAGATAAGGGAGAGTAGGAGAGTTAGGATAAGGCTTAAACTCATGTTTCCAAGTCTTATCATGAGTAGGGCTTGAAGGGTATATAAACCCCTCACCCCTAGCTCATAAGGACGAAATTGATAAGCCTCAAACACTCCCAAATCAGATCTATTTCCTCCCTTATCATTAAATCAGCCGAATAATCAAAACCCTAATTAGGGTTCTTTGTTTTTTCGGTTCTGCCTAATTCGGTAATCCCATTTAGGGATTTTTTGAGTGTGATTTGATCCCACAAGGTTTATAGCAGGTTCTTGGTTTTGGTTTATTAGTTCTCAAGGTGTGACAACTATTAGAAACGTCTAGGGTATCACTTGGGTGATTTTTGGTTCGGTTTATTGGAATTCGGTTGAACCGAATTTGGTCAAAACCCTAGATCCACCATCTGATTTTCGTGAAGTAAGGCTAACATCCGGGCGTGCTTGTTGACGTGTTTGTGTGGGCGCTCGTAGAGGTGGAAACTTATCCACTTTGTGTCATTGACATTTGATTCTTCAAGAGGTTAGGTTTCTATTACCTTATTGTTTATTTATTGTGTGTTAATCATATGAACCAAACTTGATCCATATCCAATGCGTACTCGTGGTTGTTAATGGTTAACAGTTATTTAAATTACAACCGAATATGCTAATTAATTAGTGATTATCTATTGTTCGTCCATTTGGCCGACAAAATCCACCGATAAAGGACTGGGTCCCCTCCCTTGAGGAAATCATACAACTATACAAGAAGTGATATCCTCAAGCATAGCAACTAGGAACTTATTAGGTCTCTATTCCATGGTAGAAGTATCAATACTCATTGCCAACTTGGTCACTTTGGGGCATGAGTGGATTTCATTTAAGAGAAATTTAAAAATACAACCTTAGGAACTGTATGTTTTTGTGTTAATGTTGCTAGTGTGAAACAAATGAGGTTTGAATTAAAAAAGTATATCACACCCAACCATCCCTTGTTTAATTCACATGAACCACCCCGCTCTTTAAAGTACAAATGATCAGATTGTGTTGTTGAATGTCATCAATGTGCTAAAAGCTATATATGTATTCTTTTCAAAAGTACTAATTAACTAACCTTTCCTTTTAAGAAAGTATTATTGTTAGATTTCTGCACTAGAAACTATGAAAGTGCTGGTAACTGGTGCCTCGGGTTTCTTGGGTGGAAGACTTTGCCATGTACTACTCCGTCAAGGTCACTCGGTCAGGGCATTTGTTCGTCGCTCTAGTGATCTTTCTTCCCTTCCTGCTCCTTCTCAAAGTGTAGCTCTAGAAATTGCATATGGGTATGTTACTGATTATACGTCGGTTTTAGAAGCTTGTTCTGGCTACCAAGTAGTCTTTCATGTAGCTGCTAGTCTTTCATGCAGCTGCTATAGTCGACTCATGGCTTCCGGATACTTCCATGTTTTTTACAGTAAGCTAAAGTATATAGAGTTTATTAGTATAAACATATCTACTCTTGTCTTTGTAATTTAAAACTAATATTTTTCTCTAGAATAGTTTGCTTAGTGATAGATTAGCATTATACAAAAAATATATGTTTTTTAGATCGTTTAGATATCTGGTTGAGAGTTGCTTATTTCTGTTTATTTCATTGCTTGCAAAAGTATAGTAGTTTATATATATAGGCAATCAATCACAAACACCTTAAATACTGTTTATGTGTCATATGATAACAAAAAAACATCTAATGTGATTAAAATGATCATTAGGTTAATGTTGGAGGTTTGAAGCACGTACTTCGAGCTTATAAGGAGACGGATACCATAGAGAAGATTGTTTATACGTCGTCCTTTTTTGCTTTAGGATCCACTGATGGCTATATTGTGGACGAGACTCAAGTAAGTACTTCTACTAATATCGTTTAAATTCTGATTTTGTAAGAGATCACATTTTTCAGTATAAAAACCATCACTTTCTAACCACTCACGGGTAGCCTAGTAGCAAAAGGGCTTGTGGCTATCACTCTAAAATGTGTGAGGTCTCAAGTTAAATTCCTGCTAGGTGCAAACAACCTTGAAGTGGCCACACCAACCTCTTAAAAAGGGAGGGATTTAACTGGTTTGAATCTGTATGGTGGTGGGTTAAAACCCCATGGATTAGTAGGCCAAAAGGTCAAAAACCATGGTTACCCATAAAAACCATCACTTCCTTATCAGTGGTGGTCATTAATAACACTTGAAATCTGTTTTTTTAAAGCTAAATAGGAAAAATAAACTTATAAGAAATCAGGATATGCAACCTGATAAAGTTCCAGGAGTTGTCAAATCTTAATAGAACAACCAGGTACTCGTATTCTTACGAAACTATTAGTCTAGTGACCTAACTGGTAAAGCCAAAATGTTAAAATCAATGATAGTTAATTGTTATACTTACTGTCATCTTGCTCTACCATAGTTGTTATATTGTCAACTACTCAACTTGCTCTAGTGCTCTATCTCTATATTTCTGCGTTATTGATTTCCAAATAGTCTTGACTAACTATAGTTTGTATTTGATAATAGATGCATTTAAGCAAGTATTTTTGTAGGGAGTACGAAAAGTTAAAGACTATTGCTGATAAAATTGCTCTTGATGCTCCAAAGGAAGGGGTACCTATGGTGTCTGTTTGCCCTGGAGTTATGTATGGTCCTGGTAAAATCACTCTTGGGAATGTGCTGGCCCGAACGGTAATCTCCTAATAGTTTACTAAAAGTATAGAACTAGATGGGTTAGGTGATATGTCAAAATGGGTAATACTGATGCAAAATCTGTATTTTTTTTCTTATTAGTTTGTTGAGAGGTTAAATGGACGCTTGCCTGGCTACCTTGGTGATGGAAACACTTGTTGTATAATTACGACAACAAACCCGAAGTTCGATCGCGGAATGCTAGATCGCGAGTTGTATCGAGCACAAGTAGCAAACACGAGAGACTAAAAAAGACCGACAAATATATGCACACGTTATACCCTCAAACACCCCTTTATTAAAACCCTAATAAAGCTTACAATTTAAAAAGAAGAAAGTAAAGGAGTCTATGGAAGCTAATCTAGGGAAATTACTGAAGTACAATGCCTGATCGACAAGGTGGTCCCCGGTTCGAGATTCCAGCATGAGGAAAAGAAGCTGAGTATCGGTTATGTTTAAGTGTTACTCCTAAGGTGGAAATTGTAGGAATATTATGAGTAAATTTAAACATAGTTTAGGGGGTTAAGTGTACATTGTAATTTAGATTCGGAATAGACTAAAACTAGGAATTGTTTAGCTTGCCTTGCAAGGCAAAGAGTTTCCTATTTGATTTAGGAATGTATTCTACCCCCTCATCCTTATAAATAGAGATGAGGGGGGATGCTAGTTATTCTTTATTCTTCCTCAAATTGTAAGCTTTATTAGGGTTTTAATAAAGGGGTGTTTGAGGGTATAACGTGTGCATATATTTGTCGGTCCTTTGTAGTCTCTCGTGTTTGCTACTTGTGCTCGATACAACTCGCGATCTAACGTTCCGCGATCGAACTTCGGGTTTGTTGTCGTAATTGTACAACATCTAAGTGACAATACTCGATTTTTCGTTCATATCCCAATTTTTATCTTAGTTTTTTCGTCGTATTTTGTTGCTATTGTCAAAAAAAAAATTTGCCCCCCACAATATAATTTCCTGGTTCTGCCAATAGTTCTACTAGTTTCTAAAAACATAAATGTTAACTACTTGATTCAAACATTCCTCGTTATCAAAGATAGTACTGTAATTTTGCTTTAATAAATAATATGTGTCCTTTACCATCGTGGAGTTGGTTATTTTATTTGAAAATCTACATGACTATAATTCAACAAATAAACTTGATAGCTTTACAATGTTGAGAACCGTCTTGTATGGATTGAGCATCGTCTGAAGATTAAACCAGACCGACTGATGATATTACCCTTATTATATGATGTAAAGAAGTTCAAGAAGTCTTTAATAACCACTTGCAAATGAACTAGAAAGTTGGAATGGAACATGTAATATCTTACATGAACTAAAATGGTTCAAATCAGATAAGTACAATGCATCTATCCTACACTTCAGCCATGTTGCACAAGCAAGATAAGATCATATCAGATCTATCCTTTTGGAATCAAATCCATCTTGTAATATTTAGTTAGCAACTTGCTTAAGATATATTCTCTTGCATATACGATTAGATATGATTCTTTTAGATACGATTTATCCTAGGAACAAGTCTCACAAGCGTTGTGCAATATACCCGTTGTTGCACTAAAAATCTTTTTCTTTTGCCAAAATGCGTAATTTAATTAGACATAATTCCTTAAATACTTGATTTCGAACAAAGGTATCCACGCGAGCAATAACTTTGAAACCCAAGGAACCGATGATTCGAAACTTGAACCACAAGAAAGAAAACCCGCAACAACGTCACAAAACCTTTTAATTGACTCACTTCTACAAATTAAAATACTATAATTTAAGGTATAGTTTAATTTAAATAGTCTAAAGAGAAAAATTCGTTTATTTTATGCGCAAACAACCTGACCCTTCAAAAATTCATTTATATAACCTTTAGTCCACAAACAACTAATCAAGACCTCTTAACTTAAATAAAAAAAAAAACTAAGATTTTTGATTCTTTGAATTTGTTTTAAAACCCAAGTCTCAAGAGGTCTACCCCTTTTTCCTACTTTGTTTCGTATTAAATTATTTTGGAAAAAAAAAAAAACCTCCAAATACATCTATTACATACCTCTCGTCAATTGCTACAATCGACGACACCCGAAACCGAATCTCGAAAACTCGATCTAGTACACGAACTTCAAAGCGACCGACGACTAAAAACATATGGCTCTGTACCACGTTGTTGTACCTATTACGGACAAACAAACCGAAGTTTGATCGTGGGGTTGGGGGAGTGGAAGCTAGATCGCGAGTTAGTTAGGTGTATTGAGCATAAGTAGCGGAAAACGACGATGAGACTACAAAGAACGTCTTAGGTAGTCTTAGGATGAACACTTGAATGCTTGGAATACCTTGAATGGAAAAGAAAAATGAAACCCTAGAAAATTATAGTGTGCCGTGGGTTTGAGGAAGAAAAGAGAAAGAGTTTGCTTGAATTTTGCTTGAATGAATGAGTAAGAGTAATAAGGGGTTAGGTCTTGCATTATATAAGGTAGAGAAAACCATGGAAGTACCTAAAATGAAACCATGGGAGCTCATGGTTTAAAAGGACAACCTTGTAAGACCTCTCCTCCTCCCAAGGAGGAGGCCACGGTTTGGAGGGGGGTTTAGGGTACCATGACATGCCAATCTTTAGGTAATTGGGTCCAAGTACAAATGGTGTAAGGATTACAACTTGTAGAATAGGTTTTATAAAGATTAAATGGTTTAATTCATGGAAAAATGTTCAAGTCCGGTTCTAAGAGGATATAGATGAGAAAAATAAATAAATTTTGAGTATTGGGTATAAACGTGGGTATTTGTTTAAGTGTAGATAGGTAAAGGTGCTTCCGGGTACCGAGCCGATTGTAATTTATTGTGAAACGTAAAACGTTTTACGTAAACCAACAAAAATTAAATTATGAAAAGTTATCAATTTTATCTCCTAATAATTCATTTATAAACACTTGCTTTGATGTCAACTTTATTTGTTCTTATGATGCATACCCAATAGAGTTTACATTGATCAATTGATTTTTAGTTTACGCGATTTAAACTATAAGGATAATAATTAAAATAGCGAACGCGTAGGGGTGTTGGCGTAAAACTCTAAAAATAAATAATGGAATTTATTAAAGTTGAAAATAACCTAAAAATGAGAAATGTTACAAAGTAAGCCAAGTTCATAGCACTTTTAATGTTTCCAATTTGAAGAAGTGTTTCGCAGACGAACCACTAGCTATTCCGTTGGATGAGATCCAGATTGATGACAAGCTTAATTTCATTGAGGAACCAATTGAAATTATGGATCGAGAAGTTAAATGGCTAAAGCAAAGCCGCATTCCAATCATGAAGGTCTGTTGGAATTCGAGACGAGGGCCCGAGTTTACTTGGGAGCGTGAAGATCAAATGAAGAAGAAGTACCCTCATCTTTTCGTTAACCCTTAGTCCACGTCGTAAGCTTTGAGGATAAAGCTCTTTTAACGAAGGAAGAATCCTGAAAATTTTAGGTCAATATTTTAAACTTTTTTGACAATTATTTTTTTACTTTTATACGTTACGTTTGAATCTGGCAGTTTACCGGGAAGTTAACCCGCGTAAATCTGAAAAACGTCATCGGACGCGTTCCGACTTTGGATTTTGATTAGTTTAGATATTATATGAGTTATTTTATCTTTTCTAAGTGTTTCGTAGTTTACGATCACTCCCGGTATTTATTTTTACGCTTTAACGTTTAAATTACGTTTTTCGCGTTTTTGACCTAACGGAACCCCGAAAACTCGAAATCTTTTCGTGTAAACTTTAGTTATCATCCATCTCATGTTCATAAGCCAAAAATTTCGTTCACCCTCCCCCTCTTGTCATATTTGGATGCCTAAACCAAACCAAATGCACCATAAGTCTTGAAATTAATTCAAGAGCATCTTATTTTGAATGTCCCATGCATGTGATGGATAGTGACACATGAGAGTGTCATTCTCATGCACATTTCCTCAAGCTAGACAAGAACATGTGATCACTTGATCACATATCTTCCCATTTGACCAATATTCAAAATCAAGACCAAGTATAATGAACCATGGTCCCAAAAATTGAACCCCATGGTCCTTGTGTGTTTGTTCGGCCGAGCAAAGTTGCACACACACCTTTGGTATGTGTTGGTCACATGTACACTATTATACAAACCATATACCATCTCTTGTCCTATAAATACCCCACTATATCACAACTTAGGGTTTCATATCATTTCCAAAGTCATCAACAAAAATTTTCTTTCTCTCCTCCCCTCTTGAAGCTCACAGCCAAACACACCTTTTTAGGGTTTTCATATCTTTGCTTTCTTGAATAATCCAAGCATACAAGGTTCATTTCTAAGAACATCTAAGGTGGTTTGAAGTATTGGTTCTTTGATTTCAAGGGTCTTTCAAGAGTTTATAAACTAGGGTTTCAAGATTTGTTGTTGGGTTTTATAGATCTAGTATTTTGGGCTTTAGATCTTGTGATTTCTCAACTTGTTCTTCATTCTTATATGTGTCTTGAATCTTTTCTTGTAATTTACTTATGTTATTTCATATATGTTCAAGATCCATACATCCATATGTTGTGTTTTAATTTTTGAAAGATTATAAACCAAGATTTTATAAATAATGATGTTACTTTGTTTTAGTAGTTAAATATTATGTTCTTGGTGAGATGAGAGTTGCAACAATAGAAATGAAGGGATTAGTTTAGTTTTAGGTGTGGTTTTGTTGTGGTTTAGTTGTGAATGGAGATTAGGCTAGACTAGGCACTATTGTAAAGTTTGGTGTGATTTTTGGAAGCGTTTGCGAAAAATGATGTTGCTGATCGGAAATGGTTTTAAGGTTTTGAACGACTTAAGAATGTTTGCATTAGGCGTAAAAGTAGTTTTTTGAGAACTCATTTTGAATAGATATTTTTTCATATATCGCACATTAAAATTTGACATAAAACGGCCAAGTTATAGCCAAATGAAACTTGAAACATTTTTCGGCAA
>BQNB010207491.1:0-10473 GCA_026074375.1 Tanacetum coccineum | reverse complement strand
CATTAAATCTTTCAAAAAATCTTCTACATTTACGTGTTCAATATCTAAGTCTTCAAACTCACCTTCATCTAATTCGGTATTCGGAAGTGATATCCCTAATTCAACTTCTTATGAGTCCGGAGTGTAGAGTTGGACCCGGGGTTATAAAATTTCATACATTTCTTGCAACGCGCCTTTTCCACCCCATCGATCATAATACACATATCGTAATTAGACCAAACATCGCCTTTTCTCGTAGTTGGTCTAATTCGCACCACATCTTCATTTGTGTAAATTTTTCGAGCATGGCTAGTAGAAACGGAGGCATTAGTGGAAGCTTGTTGTGATTGTGAGTTTTCCATTATAGCGGGATTTGAGAAATTAGAGTATATATATCACGATTAGAGAGAAAAAGAGAGATTAGTGAGTGTTTTTGATGTGTTTTCAACCCCAACCCATTACATGTATTTATAGTACTAAGCCATGCCCTAAAATCATCAAAAAAAAAATTTAAAATTTTTTTTTTTTAAATAAAAAAAAGATTCGATATAATTGAGAGTCGGGGAAAAGTCAATTAACGACCAACTGGTCGGAGAGGACATGTCCTCATCAATTATTTTGGTCAAAAATTCAACGCGTGTATGCCCCGCTCAATGAGTAAAAGTGAGACTTTTTGTCGTTTAGCGGCTTTTGGCTAGGAAATCTTTGTCCTCGCCAAAAACTTAGTCGCATGAACCCATTTTTCTTGTAGTGAAAATCTTTGATTATAAATTTGAGATGGATTAAAATTAAATTAGTCGCATACACAATATTAATACATTAATAGCGTTGATTTTTTTTGCCATATTAGTGAAGTCAACTGTTTAGCAACAACGATTCGTGAAAACACAAGCACCGCATAAAAAGAAATTTAAATCTAAATAAAATAAATTTCGAGAAGTCTTGTAACCAAAAGCATGAACAGCAGCATATTTTAAATTCTCACAAGTGATCGATTGTCTTCATTCCTGATAGTGAATTACTGGTTAATAATAACCACTAAATCGATGTCGATGCATCTTTACAAATGTAACAAGTTGACTGAGCTTGAGTGTGATGGGTAAGATCAAAACGTTTCTCAAGTCAAGTGTATGTTGTCTTCATTCTAGCTACGTACACAGTTTTCATCTTACTTATACTAAATGACCGCGACGGTTTTTGTTCTTGTTTTTGCATCTTGTGAGCTAATGAGCTATCATCAAATCGTCCATCCTCATGAATTTGATTCTATCCATTCGATTTGATTCTTGTCTCACTGGTGATCGAAAAAAAAGGGTTACTTGAATTTACATCCATATTGATGATACGTTGCATGTGTTACAAAACGAGTTGAAAAAGATGTAGTTCATGATACGTATAAATTTATGAGTATGTTGTACCAGCCATTTCTTTCTTGTTGATCTAGTTTTTATCGTAAAATTCGAATTCATATGTGTGAAATGAGATTGATCTTTTCGGTTAAACATGTTGTCAAAGCTTGATATTATCAATACACAAATGTCGTCACCGCATTGTATGGGGTCTAGCTAGCCCCAGTGAATCAAAAGGAACAAAATCACATTCGTCACTAAATGTAACCGACTAAACGTAACTAATGTGAACCAGATCCATAAGATTTACATATCATGTGGTTCGCCTAGCTATGAATAGTCGCATGAGTAAAGTTAACTTGGGAAGGCCGATATAAACCCCAACACCAAAGAAGATCCATAACGAAGACATTTAAGAACTCCCACCTACATCACTGACACTACTAGATATGCTCCTTTCAATTGATATTAGTTATGTTCAAACCCTTTAAAAACACACATGAAGTTTAACATGATCATAAGTCAGGAAAATACTACATTGGGGTAAATACTATAGAAAACTATGTGTTAGCAATTTACCAGGAAAAATACTTTTGTGAATTGTGAGAAAGCATATGATCCAATACTTTGTTCTAGCACAATCATGAGTGTGTTGTTCTATTCGAGTGGTGTATTAAGGGTTAAACAACTAAACCTAGAGCTTTAGACTCCTATTTTTGAAGGCACCACATTTTCTACGACCTTGTATAAGTATAGCGAGTTAGTCACATTCTTGATGGTTATCTTTAGTGATCCTGATTATATAAGGCCCAAAATAGCCATAAATTTTAAATAATCAAAAAATTTGGCCCTCTGACGTTTATACTTTTAAGCCTACACGTTGTTATAGAAAATTTAGGCCTAATATATCAAGCCACACAAATAGAAGATGACTTATAGTAATATCATTGCTTTGTACACGCATTTTGAAGATAAGGTTAGCTGACAAGTATCTTGCACCAATAGTATCACACCATAATGTAGGAGTTGAAGATGAACTAATGTCAAGCTCATGAAAAAGGGCTTGAAGCCATGTGAGCTCAACAATAGTGTCACATATAATCAGTTTTCTTCAAAGATAATCAGGTTATTATAGATAAGTTTATTTATTGGCAGGCTTATGATAGGATTTATGTGGATGATAAACTTCAGTCGTATAATTTGATTATGTCATTTAATATGATAAGTGAATAATTTACAGAGTTATACGTCCCTCATAATTTAGCACTCAAGCGTTGTGGCATTGATTTGCATATATCTAAGCAAAGTGAGGTTCTCGTTTTGATTCAATGGTAATCCATGATCGTTTATAGAGGCCCATAAACGAGTTTATAGTGTTTGGATGATGTACAATGGTAATCCATGATCGTTTACAAATCCTTTCACCATTAACCCACAACATGAATCAATACGAAAGGTACTTGGATTTAGGAAGAGTGGCAAACCTATAATTTTAAGAAAACATGTTTGTCTTGATGTGGATACACTGTTTGTCTATGAACCATAATCAAAACATATGGAATGGATTGAGATTTCTAGAGATTTTTTTTTCATTCTTTGTGAGTTCGTACATGGAAACACTACTTTTGCTAGATTACTAGCATTTTTTTGTGAAAAGGGTTAACTATTATTAATTAATCAACTAAAATACATCAAATTCTATAGGAATTAGACATGCCTAATCCTCAAAAACAAAGATAGAGCTACAAGCTAAACAACATATAACTCTGATACAAGAGAGAACAACATCTCTCACAATGAAACATTATCTCAGACTAAATTGAATTTCATTCCTCTGGCATATAATCCAAACACCAGCATAATCAACACATCAGCAAGCATCCACTGAAATAGTTCACCATATTTTCACTAATACCATAATCCCATGACTACATTTCTTACCTCAATGTACTCAAAAGACATTCAACCAACAACCACAATGTCAAATGAGAGACATGAGATAGGCATCATCATTAAGATTATAGCACCCATTCACTATAAAAGATGGGCTATACCCAACAATGCTACATTTCCTTAACATTATTCAACTATAACAGTATTCAACTATAACCATTCAGCAGCACATCCTCACTGAATGATCAAGAAGAAAAAGAGGACCAGGCATCACTTAGCTAGGGAACACACACCCTCACTTATAACCAGCTGCTTGATTACTAATATTGTTTTTAGTTCGGTAAAAGTTGACGACTTTTGGAGTAGACAAGCAAGGTTTGGATCGAGACTGAAGTGCAATATTAATGCAGATCGATTAGTACATGTTAATTAAGAGTTAAATGCATAACATATAGCCTGATCTTTATGTTAGTAGTGAGATAATTGTTTCTAGAATATCACTCATTTGACCTTCAGTCATATATTCACTCATCATTTGATTTTGCTCTTTTGAACATTGTTACATTATTTATATATTCTTTATTTTGGCTAAAAACTTGTTGCTTTCCAGCCTACTTTTTCACCAAGTTTTGAAATGACCCATTTCACCCGATCCGTTGAGTAAATATGACCCAAATGAACCCAGTTAAAACTATATATTCGGGTCGACATGCATTGTGTTGGAATGTGGTAGTTGGACTAGCCGTGTACGACTAGAAATGTGTGAGCCTATTGGGGGCACACACGTTAAACACATAGAATGCGTTTAAATACTTCATGTATTGTTTCTAAAGTAAACCATTTGGACCGAAACCAACTAGACATGAACACTATGGTGTCCTAACTAGTAGCCGGCCATAAGGAGGTTCTAGGAGGGTGTCTAGGTTCAATGGATGATGGTGATAAGAAGGAAAGAGAGTTGTGATGTGTTTAGAAGTGTAAGTTCAAGCCTTATCTTTATTAGGGTTTGAGGGGTATATATACCCCCTCACCCCTAGCTGGTTCAGACGTCTTATATACACACACAACTCACCAAATCAGTTGCTAAATAATTCTCTTCTTTCACATCTCCAAAACAGCCGAAACTATAAACCCTAAATTAGGGTTCTAACCATTTTCGGTTCTTCTATTCTTGTAGTTTGATTTTCGGTAACATCAAAGGAGGTACAACAAGAGTGGTCTGATCTCAGGTGTCCTATAGCAGGTTCAAGAGATTGGTTTACTTGTTCTCAAGGTGTGAGAACAGCAAGAAACGAGCTAGGGTTTGTGTTTTGGTTTTTCGGTTGGATCTACCTATTTTGGTTCATCCGAATTCAGTAGAAACCCTAGGAAGGCTTACTGAATTTCGGTGCTATTCTTTGAGAG
Organism: Tanacetum coccineum; assembly: GCA_026074375.1. Classification (NCBI taxonomy): domain Eukaryota; kingdom Viridiplantae; phylum Streptophyta; class Magnoliopsida; order Asterales; family Asteraceae; genus Tanacetum; species Tanacetum coccineum. The sequence goes on along the minus strand of BQNB010207491.1, from coordinate 5,848 downwards.
GGTTTTTGGTACTTGTATTAAGTAGGTTTATGATATAAAGGTTGTATCAGGTTATACGTGAAGTTGGACTAGCATCCGGGCGGGTTCGATTGACGTGTTTGTGTGAACACTCGTAGAGATGACCATTTAGTCACTAGTTTCTAGATCTCTGTTTCTTTTATTTGCAGTTGACTACGAGGGTTAGTATTCTATATTCCTTATTGTGTTTATACGTACGTTGATTGTTTATGCTAAACTAGATCTATATCCGCTGCGTACTCGTAAGAGTTAATGGTTAACTTGATTGTTAGATTCCAACAGTGGCATCACGAGTCAACTCGTTTAGTATTTATGTATGACATACGATTTAAACACGCCAGGACTGCATGAAATCTTAATATATTGTTTTATTTATTGTTTTATTAGAAAATTATGAAAACTATATGCAATAATTTCCATAAATAATGAATAAATAACCTAGAATCAACACAAATGTAAATTGATAAAAAGAAGATTAGATCAAAATTAAATGTTAATTAAGCTGCCATGATGATATATTCTTGTTTTATCTCAGCCTTAAGACTTACGCAATCATGTTATATGATGGATGTGACGATCTAGGTACTTTAGCAGAAAACCTATTGAGAGTCTTTTGGTTCTCCAATTGGGGAAGACTCTTTTGAAAACTCGAGGCATTATATGATTACTGCTTTCTATACAAGAGTTTGTCTTCAATTTTACTCTAATTTTCTGTCTTTTTTAATTGCTTATATGTGATATGCCATGTGTCTAGTCAATATTTGCAAAATAGACTTTATGAAACTCTTAAAACCAGATTTATACTTATAGAGAAATTTGGATTTAACATGTCTAGTATTACACACGTAAGCATACTCCTTGTAACCATCTATGTGTTATTTGCGAAACTGGAGTTTTTGAACAAATTAATACGGACATTAAACTATGAAATTTGATTTCTTGTGAAGCTTTAGTTTTATATACGCAGTATAGGGTTGAATTGATTTTTAATTTTCTCCCGCCTCACTACATGCTACGGCATATGAATGAATTATTGGAATTACTTGTGTCTTCGGACACATGTAGGAGTACAATATAGGGTTTGATTAATTAGTAATCCCACCATATTGGCAATAATAAAACTAATGTTAACAAAGGGGTTTCTTAACATACAGTAGCATCATTAGTCAATTGGAAGTACGGCTCACCCATTGTTAGACAAACTATAAGAGAAGTTTAAGGCGGGTGTAGCTACGGCACCCCAAAAGAAGTCAGGTTTTTAATAAGCTTTGCGCTGACCTGTTTCTCCGCTTCTTTGTGCGTCCAAAATGGAGCTACCGAGAACATTTGACAAAATGATGACTATACCAAAAAGGTTAACAAAATATTTTCTTAACTTTGTGCTACAAGTTGTTTTGCATGCTTCTTGTACACGATTTTTGTCACATATTTTGTAAATTTATGTGTATACCCCTATGTGAAATTTTAAGTCTATGCCAGCAAAATAAAGAACACATGCATTTGGATTGACTTCTCTGGTCAGACCTTAGGGCCTTTCCAACCCATAGCGAATTTTTTCCATTGGTCAGACCTTTGTCAATTTTTGCACGTTCTCTTTTGGTCGACTTAAATCGAGATACCTGGTCAGACCTCGGACCCGAGGCATAAGATGAGACAAAACATGTATATGACCTTACTATATGAGTTACTAAAGTCATGTGTCTCATAAATCTAAGAGTTGCATTAACAATGCAATTAACGCTCGTCGCTTACCTCTTGCCCCACTCTTTTATACACTGGTGGGACCTCTGGTAATAAGTGGGAGGGCAAGTAGGATCTTAGTCTTATTAGTAATTAATTGGGTAGTTAATTCTTTTAAAAATTTAATTATCTAAAATACTTAAATTGAACTTTCTATGTTCTGATTAATTGTGTTATTGCAACATAATTCTTAAACGTGAGTTTGTTTTTCTTAAAAGACAAACATAGTCTCTTTTCCTGGTAAGAAAGAGTAAGACTTACTCCTATCTCTTCTCATTGGTTGACAAGAATAAGATAGGGTTACAATTGAAGTTTTTTTCTTAATTATATTTAAACTCACTTTCAATTTTTCATTACCCTTTTTCGGTTTTGAAATTTTTGAAAGATAAAATATTTGTGTAACTACATAACATGTGTCTATAGCTACCAAATAATGACATCTTGCACTTGTCACGATGTATGGGTTTAAACCGCAATGAGTAAAGAATATTGCTAGCAGGTATTCTAGGTATATTTTCTTGGACTCACATTATTCCTTAAGTGCTAAACACCCTTGTGGTTAGACAGACAGATTAAGGAGGAAATGCATGCTAAATATTCAAGTTACTAAATACATGATGGCTAGTCCCTCATCTACATAAGTAGACCTTCATATACTCTATACAATACCTAAGTACATTGCTACTTGTAGGCATTCTAAGAGAGTAGGAAAGTAAATAAATCGCTATTAGCTTTCTACTGGTGATGTAACACTTACAATGTTGACAAATCCAATGGGAGTTTTGCGTTTTATAACTAAAATAACATTCATGTGAGGTTGTCAATTTCAGTGGGAGCTACAAGATTCAATTCCTTGTTAGTTACCCATATTATTTCTAGCTTGCTTTGAAATCATATATTACTTTCCGAATATGAACAACCACTGTCTAAAGGAAGATTGCATTTTATTTTATAAGATAACTACTTGTTGCTTTCTTGAAACGTTATCTATAGAATAATAATCCACGATTCCTTATTCAATATTATGGTTTGAAATCTACTTGTAATATCTATGACACTATCATATTGTTTAAACAATCGAACGCTTGTCGTATGGCTTGTCTACTTTAGGTAATGTTATCCCGTACACAAGTGGGAGAAATTTTAAGTGTGTGCATGGAACAACATATAACAATATGATTAATTGGTTTCTCTTGACCGCAAGGTAAGAAAACTAATAAATCTACTAGGACTTAAACACACAAGATGTTTGTTGCCCTATTACAATTAAAAGTCAAGATATAATATAAAGATACTTCAACTTATTGACTATATGATTTAGTCAAAATAATTATGGTTAATTATATAATCATGATTATGAAGTATGAAATTAACTTGAAATTACCATTGAACTCAAGAGTTTGCGTTCATGATTACTTTAGTTAGTATAATTTTGTTTACTTGTTAAGACGTAATTATAAAGTCCTTGAATTAATCAATGACTTATAACATAAAGTATGTAGTAACATTGTTATGTCTTCTTGTTAAAACATAAACATAAGGTCCTTGAATGATTCAACGACATATAATGTATTTGACATGTTTTGTTTTCTTGTAAACACATGATCAAAGAATTTTTGAACTGTTATGTCTTCTTGTGAACACATGAACATGGAGTTAATGTACTTATTTAAAAAATATACATTATAGCATGTACTTGGTTGTTAAATACCGTGTATTCAATTTGACTTGACCTAATTGGTGAGTATTTGTTCCAAAGATAATTAAGTTATCTAGGGAATTCTGATGGAGTCTCACAATTCTAATACTCATAGAATACCACACTATCATAGTATGTCTAATGTGATGAAACAAACAATATTCGTATTGTTTGATTTCTGATAATTATAATTGCTCTACCTCCAAAAATCCATCAAGGTTAGAAATTTGTGTGTGTCATGGATACACTAAATATAGTTCAAACTTAGAAGGTATTCAAGACATTATCTATTTATGGATTGGGATAAATCCCATTATGCCTTTATTTAAGTTCTGAAATTTGTTAATATCTTATGAAGCATATTATTAACAAGCTTGAGATGAGAACTGTAAAATGTATTTTGTTGTCCCAATTAAGAATAATTTATTGTTGCTTAAATACCTAGTATTTAGAGAAGTATCTCTTCTTACAAAAGTAAGTGGGAACATCTATAGATCTTGAAGATCTTCAAGAACAAAATACGTAACCTTCTGAATTCACTTGTTGATGTCATACTAAGGTTTAGCATGAAAATGTCAAACCAAAGTATAATGTAGCTCTCATTCATAAATCCGTAAGGATGCCTCATTAATGGAGTGATATTTTTATATCAATGCTGAGGAATATAAGTTAGTGGGTCATAATAAACCTGTTAACTAATAAGATGAATTATCACATCTTAGATCTGATAAATATCTTAGAAATATGAATGATAAGATGCAGTCCTTAAAAGACAATCAATGTTTTGAGATTGATTGATCTTTCACCAAACAGTAAAATGTGAGGTAAGAATGCGTTTCTTTTAAAGAAAGGCTCATAAGGACAAGATTGTATACATATTAATGCCTGATTGAAGACAAGAGTTTTTAATCTTACTCAAGCAATTGACTATGATTAAATCTTTCTTTTCTATACGCATTTGTTATATAAAGATAACTAATTTTCATACATGTTTCCTTGAATCCAAAACATGGAAAATTAAGGTTCATAACTCTTTCCTTGATGATTACATTTGCGAAGATGATGTGTAATCAAAAGGGTTATGTGTCTATATTTGTAATACAACAATTAAGTTTTATAACTCTTTTCTTTATGATTACCTTTTGCGAGGACGGTGTGTAATCAAAAGGTTACGGGTTTAATCTTTATGAAGTATACAAGATAAAATCCAAGTGTGGATTGAATCATACATCTAGGAGTTGAGATCTTAAGTTTAATCACAATATGATTTTTGATTAAATTAAGATAACTCTTGAGTACACCTTTCATCAAGTGGGAGCACTATGTTTTTTTCTTAAAATTCATATGTTGTGTAAACATATTGAAGGTATCATTCCATCTAAGCTAGATGTTAATCCTTGAGATTGGAATAAATCTTTACTTTGGAATTTTAAGAAATAAAACAAACGACCTTAGAATAAATGTTTAATGAAATAAACATATGCGGAAAGTAAGTCCAACACAATGCAATACATCATTGAAGCTAGTCATATATGATATATTTCATTTGAGATAATTTAATACATGGATGGAAACCTTGTGTTTTTAACGAAGGATTCATCATGTATATCTTATATTGTGTATGAGACTGGTTGTTACTTTTGCACAAGAGCAAGATGAGCTAACAACAACAGTATTTAATTGAGAGTGATTTAGATGACTGTAAATAACTGTATCTAATTGAGAGTGATTTAGATGACTGTTTAAAACAAGCGTTTACGAATTACATAAGGCATAGTGTTGTTTGTGTACACTGATGCTAGAGAATAATCAATCATAGTAGGATTTCATCTTTTATGATAAAAAACCGGTTTGGTCTTACAAAAAACCGGCAATTTTGCCTTGTTGGACCGAACCGACCCGGACCGGACCATTTCGGTCCGGTGTTTTGGCCAAGGTAGGTTTTGGTCCGGTCCGGTTTCGGACCGTGAGCACCCCTACCCTATATACAACTGAAAAAAGCCCTTAACCAGATACGAAACCCCCTAACATTTGTTTTTCTACTCCTCAAGAAATGAATTTAGATTTTTGAAGAACGCGAATTCAAACACCATATCCTGAAGTGCTTTGTTTTAAGCTGCAACATCTACTTCTGCTTATTAGCACAAAATATAAGCAAACCCCAAACACCTTCTTAAGGCACCCCAAAACTTTGGAACACATGTAAGAATTTGCTAATACAACGTGATTTTACAAAACAAGAATTATAAATCTTAACAAATACAGCATGTACGCATCCAATGATAATATTGCAGACAAAACAAAATGTTTATGTTTGATACTAGTTAGGATTTGTTGGTCAAAATATCATCAGACCGGTTAAAAAAAGATTAAGGGTTGGTTCGGTAATCT
>BQNB010207490.1:0-10473 GCA_026074375.1 Tanacetum coccineum | reverse complement strand
CTTCAATTGCAGCCTCGTTGGGACATACGACCCGGGAATATCTCTTCCGGAATCTTTTTATCATTGATTCTATCTTGTGTATTTTATCCTTTTGTGGAATTTGACCTTTTGCCTTGGTCAAGGGCATTCGGTTAGGATCTGTATTAGGGTTGCTATATAAGTATATACCATAAGAAGAATCAATATAGTTCACTACATGTCAGAGGTTCGTATTGATAGGATTACTAAGATTGAGACCACTCAGAGACAGTTGGAGACTAGTTAGATGGTAGCTAGTGGAGAGCGAGCTAGTTTGGTTGAGAGGATTGGGAGTTTGAGACTAGAGTACCTAAAGGTTCGAGCTATGTTGAGTATAGAGAGAGATCGGATTGACAGTATTCGTTGGCACATGGCACTTTCACGGGAGGAGTTTCGTAAGGTTTGTAGGGATCATGATGATACTCGAAGGAGACTTAGGAGGTTAGAGTTGTATGTTGAGAGATATTTTGGGTTTTCACCCTTAGACTAGTAGTACCATGATCATGTAGGACATTAAACTGATGGTTAGGTCTAGATGTTGGCAGTAGAAATAATCGTAAATCATGTACCTATTTTGGGTTGGTTGTAATCGAATTATGCTTTTATTTGTGAAATGAAAAGCTTGTTTTGATTCTCTCGCGTATTTATCTATATTGTTATTTACTTGTTCTGGCAAAACATGTTCTATTGTATTTTCTATATAAACCTTATTTACCATTTAAAATGGCTATACCTCGTATCGAATCTCATCGTGCGTTATGTCTTGTGACATAGAACAATGACTATTGCTCGCTCCGGTATGACCCCTGAAGCAATCAAAGAACTCATTAACCGACGTATGGAAGAAGCGTTGGTTGCTCATGAGGTGACCCGTGCCGCCAATGCTCTCGAGGCTGAGAATCAAAGCCAGAACGGCAGTGACTGCGATAATAGGAATGGCAGTAATGAAGATAGTAAGAATGGAAATAGTGAGAATGGAAATGGTGGAAATGGAAATCCAAATGAGAATGGTAGAGGTGATAGACCTGTTGCTAGAGAATACACATATCAGGACTTCATAAAGTGTCAACCACTCAACTTTAAGGGAACAGAAGGAGTTGTCGGATTGATAAGGTGGTTTGAGAAGATGAAAACAGTGTTCCATATCAGCAATTGTCCAGAGAGATACCAAGTCAAGTATGCTACTTGCACACTGTTAAACAGTGCACTAACTTGGTGGAACTCACACAAGAGGACTATTGGGACTGAGGCTGCATTTGCCATGTCATGGAGAGAGCTCATGAAGCTAATGACTAAAGTGTACTATCCAAGGAATGAGATTCAAAAAATGGAAACTGAACTGTGGAACTTAACCGTGAAGAACAATGATTTGGCTGCTTATACTCGGAGATTTCAAGAGTTGACTATGATGTGCACCAAGATGGTCCCAGAGGAGGAGGATCGGGTTGAGAAATTCATTGGAGGACTCCCTGATAATATCCAAGGGAATGTAATTGTTGTTGAACCTACAAGACTGTAAGATGCTGTTAGGATTGCTAACAACTTAATGGACCAGAAGTTGAAAGGTTATGCTGTGAAAAACACTGAAAACAAAAGAAGTTTGGAGGTCAATCAGAGAGACAACCGTAGTCAGCAACCACCATTTAAAAGGCCAAATGTAGGAGGTTGGAATGTGGCAAGAGCATATACGGCTGGCAACAATGAGAATAAACCATATAATGGACTGTTTCCTTTCTGTAACAAGTGTAAGCTTCACCATGAAGGACCATGCACAGTGAGATGTGGGAAGTGAAACAAGGTTGCGTACTTGACCCAGGATTGTAAGGTCACAAATCCCACTACTTCTACCCAGAGAGGTCAAACAGTGAATCAGAGAGTTTTAACCTGTTTCGAGTGTGGAAGGCAAGGACACTACAAAAGTGATTACCCAAAGTTGAAGGATCAAAACCATGGAAATAAGGCTGGAAATAAGAATGAAGTTGGTAAAGCAAGAGGGAAAGCATATGTGCTAGGTGGAAGAGACGTTAACCCCGATTCAAATGTTGTCAAGGGTACGTTTCTTCTCAACAATTATTATGCTTTCATACTATTCGATTCGGGTGCCAATAGAAGTTTCGTGTCGACTACATTTAGTACCTTGCTTGATATAACCCCCGATACTTTAGACGTTAGCTATGCTGTCGAATTAGCCGACGGGAGAATTTCTAAGACCAATACCATGCTTAGAGGTTGTACGTTAGGATTATTAGGTCACCCATTCAATATTGACCTAATGTCGGTAGAACTTGGTAGCTTTGACGCCATCATCGACATGGATTGGCTAGCGAACCATCATGCGGTGATCGTTTGTGATGAGAAGGTCGTGCAGATTCCCTATGTAGATGAAGTTTTGATAGTCCAAGGTGATGGAGGCAGTAGAAGAGAGAAGTCAAAGTTGGGCATTATATCATGCACTAAAACTCATAAGTATGTTGAGAGAGGTTGCCTAATTTTTCTGGCACAAGTAACAAAGAAGGAAACCGGAGACAAGTCGGAGGAGAAGCGACTTGAGGACGTGCCGACTGTACAGGACTTTCCAAAGGTCTTTCTAGAGGACTTACCTGGATTGCCGCCAACGCGACAAGTTGAATTTCAAATTGACTTGGTCCCTGGTGCTGCACCTGTGGCACGAGCTCCGTATAGATTAGCACCGACGGAACTGCAAGAATTGTCTACTCAATTACAAGAACTTTCTGACAAGGGATTTATAAGACCGAGTTCCTCACCCTGGGGAGCCCCGGTCTTGTTTGTCAAAAAGAAAGATGGATCTTTTCGGATGTGTATCGATTACCGTGAACTGAACAAGTTGACGGTGAAGAACCGATATCCACTTCCGAGAATCGACGACCTGTTTGATCAGTTGCAAGGATCAAGAGTCTACTCTAAGATCGACCTGAGATCTGGTTATCACCAACTCAGAGTTCGAGAGGAAGACATTCCAAAGACAGCGTTTAGGACACGCTACGGTCACTATGAGTTTCAAGTGATGCCGTTTGGACTGACCAACGCACCGGCGGTATTCATGGATCTGATGAATCGGGTGTGCAAACCGTACCTAGATAAATTCGTGATCGTTTTTATTGATGACATCTTGATCTACTCCAAGAGCAGAGCGAAGAAGAGCATGCAGAACTCCAATAAGTTAATTTGAGTTACTTAATAAGAGGAAATTCTTACGCAAGTTTTCAAAGTGTGAATTTTGGCTGTGGAAGGTACAATTTCTTGGTCACGTGATTGACAGTGAGGGCATTCATGTGGACCTGGCTAAGATTGAGTCAATCAAGGATTGGGCATCGCCCAAGACTCCGACAGAGATTCGTCAATTTCTAGGTCTTGCTGGCTATTACCGATGATTTATCGAAGGTTTCTTAAAAATTGCCAAGCCTATGACGAAGCTGACTCAAAAGAACATGAAGTTTGATTGGAGTGAAAAGGCAGAAGATGCATTTCAACTGTTGAAGCAGAAGTTGTGTAGTGCACTTATTTTAGCTTTACCCGAAGGTAGTGAAAACTTCGTGGTTTACTTTGATGCTTCTCGTAAAGTATTAGGCGCAGTTTTGACGCAAAGGGAGAAGGTCATAGCCTACGCATCATGCCAACTTAAGATTCATGAGAAGAATTACACTACACATGACTTAGAGCTTGGAGCTGTAGTATTTGCTCTTAAAATGTGGAGACATTATTTGTATGGCACGAAATGCGTTGTGTTCACTGATTACAAGAGTTTGCAACATATTCTAGATCAAAAAGAGTTGAACATGAGACAACGTAGATCGTTAGAGTTGTTAAGTGATTATGACTGCGAGATACGTTATCATCCGGGAAAAGCGAACGTAGTGGCGGATGCCTTGAGCCGAAAGGAACGGCTTAAGCCACTACGAGTTCGAGCTTTAGTTATGACGATTAGTCTGAACGCTACCGGTGCTTATTTAGATGCTCATGTTGAGGCGAGACGGAGAGAATTAAGAAACTCTAAGTTCTAATTTGTTGATTAAAAGAAGCATATTGAGCCACGTGCTGATGGATACGTTGTCTTAAATGGAGAAGTTGGATACCCTGTGTTTGGGTGACTTAAAGAGAGTTGATTATTCACAGTCGCATAAGTCAAAGTATTCTGTACTCCTAATGACAAGATGTACCCAGATTTTAAAGAAGCTGTATTTGTGGGTCGAAATATGAAAGCTGAGATTGCCACTTACGTGAGTAAATGTTTGACATGTGCCAAATTCAAGGCCGAATGGCCAAAAACCATCCGGTTAGTTGGTTCAAACCAGTGATCCCAAGTGAATGGAAGTGGAGAAACATTACAATGGATTTCATACTAAGTTACTAAAGACCACAACTGGTTAAGAACAATTTGGTTAATTGTTGACCTGAAATCACACAAAATCTGCCATTTTCTTACCAATGAAGAAATCCGACTTAATGGAGTAAGTTGACTATACAATAAATTGAAGGAGTAGTCTCGAGGCATGGAGTGCCAGTTTTTAAATAATATTTCTTGATCGAGACAGTAAGTTTACCTCTCATTTTTGGAAATCACTGAACGAAGCCCTAGGTACTCAATTGGATATGAGTACGACTTACTATCCACAGACTGATGGTCAGAGTGAGAGAACCATCCAGAACTTGGAGGACATGCTACGTGATTGTGTGATGGATTTTGGGAAAGGTTGGCATAGACACCTACCTTTGGTGGAGTTTTCTTACAACAACAGCTATCACACTAGTATCAAGGCTGCACCATTTGAAGCTCTCTACGGCCAAAAATGTAGATCGCCTATTTATTGGGCTGAGGTTGGGACATGCTAAGTCTCCACTGGCTGGAAATTGCTCATGAATACAACTTGAGAATATCATTCAGATCAAAAAGAGAATTCAAGCTTCTCGAGATAAGCAGAAGAGCTATGTCGATAAGAGGCGTAAGCTATTAAAATTTGAGGTTGAAGACAAGGTCATATTGAAAGTGTCGCCATGGAAAGGGGTGATACGTTTCAGCAAACGGGGGAAGCTGAACCCTCGTTATATAGGACCTTTTAGGATTATTGCTTAAAGTTGGGAACAGCTGCTATCGACTTGAACATCCAGAGCATTTAAGCCGATTTCATAGTATTTCTTTTCCCATGTTTCCAATCTGAAGAAGTGTTTCATAGACGAACCCCTAGCTATTCCGTTAGAAGAAATCCAGATTGATGACAAGCTCCATTTCATTGAAGAACCAGTTGAAATTATGGATCGAGAAGTTAAACGGCTAAAGCAAAGCCGCATTCCAATCGTGAAGGTCTAGATGGAATTCGCGACAGGTGGCCCTAGTTGACTTGGGAGCGGATCGCCAAATGAAGAAAAAGTACCCTCATCTTTTCGTTAACCCTTCGTCCACGTCTTAAGCTTTGAGGACAAAGATTCTTTAACGGGGGAAGAATGTCACACCCCGAGAATTTTTGGTCAATATTTTAAACTTTTCCGACAATTATTTAACATTTATACTTACGATCGAATCCTGGCGTTTACCACGGGAATAAACCCGCGTAAATCTGAAAAACCTCATCGGACAGCGTTCCGACATATCTGGATAATAATTATTAAAGATATTATATAGTTATTTAACTTTTCTAAGTTGTTTCGTAGTTTACGATCACTCCCATATTTATTTTTAACGCTAATTGTCAAAATTGGCGTTTTCTTCGCGTTTTTGACCTATACAGAGGAACCCCGAAAACACGAAATCTTTCGTGTAAACTTTAGTTATTGTCCATCTCGTATTCTAAAGTCAAAAATTTCATTCACCCTCCCCTATTGATATATATTGGGCGCCTAAACTCAAACCAAATGCAAGCATAAGCCTTGAAATTAAATTAAAGGCATCTTTTCTTGAACTTCCCATGCATGTGTATGAAAGTGACACATGAAAAAGTCCATTTCATGCACACTTACCATGCTAACCTCTCTATGTGACCTCTTACACTTATGTAAGAGTTTGACTTGTACATTTGACTTGAATTCAAAATTAGGACTAATTCATGAACCTAGAAATCAAAATCTTTAATACCAAATGAGTCCCGTTGTGGCTATGTCCGGCCCCGGATTGCCGAACCACACAAAACAAAAAAAACACACTCTTGGTGTGTGTTGGTTGCTTACGTTATGGTGACTCAAAACCCTAGACCTTATCCTATATAAACCATGTTATACTCATTTTAGGTCATCTCATTCATTTCACAAGTCACCAACAAAATTTTTCTTTCCCTCCTTCCTTCTTGAATACAAGCTCACACACACAGGAACCCTTTAAGGGGTTTTCTATCGCTATGATTTTTATCAAGATTCTCTCATTCAATTCATTTCTCAAGAAAATCTAAGTGGTATTTGAAGCCATTGGTTCTCCTGATTTAAGGTTTTATTCAAGACTACAAATAGGGTTTGGATTATTATTTTGGGGTTTTTCTAATCTATTATTTTGGGGTATAGATCTTGTGATTTCACTATTTGTTATTCATTCTTGTAAGTATCTTGAATCTTTCCTTATGGTTCTCCTTATGTTCTTCTTATATGTTCAAGATCCATACATCCATATGTTGTGTTTCAATTTTTGAAAGATTTTAAAGACAAGATTCATTAAATAATTATATGATGTTCCATTTGTTTCACTAGTTAAATACTATGTTCTTGGTGAGATGAGAGTGGGATGAGTGTTGCAACAAAAGAAATAAAGGGATTATGTTAGATTTAGGTGTGGTTTTGTTGTGGATTAGTTGTGAATAGAGATTAGGCTAGATTAGACATTATTGCGAAGTTTGGGTGGATTTTGGTTACGTTTTTGACAAAAAGTGTTTGTTGTCCCAAATTTGTTTTGAGGTTTTGGTCGACTTAAAAATGTTTTCATTAGGCGTAAAAGTAGTTTTTGAAGAGCTCGTTTCGAATAGATAGTTTTTTATATATCACACTTTAAAAACGGATTTAAAACGACCAAGTCATGGCCAAATAAAACTTGAAATATTTTTTGGCGAAACCGAATGAATAGTTGCTGATATGAATAGTAAAACAGGTTTTTGGACACTTTCGAACATTTTTGGACTTTTTAAACATTAGCGAAACATAAAGTAACATTTATATATTTATTGGTATTGTTTAATGACGCCGTCAACATATTTTGGGAAAAGCGATAAAGTTATTAAAAATAGTAAGTTTTGTAAGAATTTAGCGGAACGGACTTAGAAGTTAAGTAATTAAAGCTAGTTAGTGCGTTTTGACTTGTGGAAAGTTAACAAATATAGGGGACGGTATTAACGTCTCGAAACTAAAAACTTTCCTAAAATAGAAACTTACTAAAAATGGAAACTTTTGGATAAACGCCGAAACTTAAAGAAAAACTATATGATTTCATTTCATCGTATCTTGTTAATCAAACTAAAGCAAACATACATGGATGTCTTTTGGTGATGAACATATTGTGCAATTCTTGGCATACTTTCTGTGTTTCTGAGACGCGTTATTGTTCTAGGTCGCGGCTAGATTTCTATATCACCTTTTACTTGCATGATTATCATTTGCTCATTTTGCTAAGGTGAGTTCATAGCCCAATATTTTACTACTTTTACTTTACTATTTTGGGGTGAGAAACATTGCTTGTTTTCAAACTATGGACACGGTTACTTTACGTTTCATTTTCCTGATTACGTGTTGCCTAAGTAGCGAATAGACCACTAATGCCCGAATTATCATGAACCGTCAATTGCTTAATCGACCGTAATGGTTAAGTGTGCGCGAATGTTGTAAATAGATCTATTGAGAGTAATTATCCCTATCCGGGTAAGTAGCGCTTACTAGATTCGGAGGTACCAAACAAACGGATATATACCATGTCGGAATGTCAATAGTTGATCTCGGTTAGATACCTTTAGGGCGTGGAATACTATTTGGCATATAAAATGCTTCATTTTAAATTGAGCTTCGGTGTCATGAGCTTAGTGCAACAGTAAATACATTCTTTTTATGTGAAGTTGTATCTGTTATAACTGTCACGTGTGTACTGTGAACTTGTGGTCCACTTTTAATATTAAATTCAAACCTATGAATTCACTCAACTTTATGTTGACCGTTTTAGCATGTTTTTCTCATGTGCTTAGCTGTGGATGTCTTTGCTTGCTATTTGGTGTCGCTATGCATTGGGCCGATTTTCAAGAAACGTTATTATCTACTGTTTAAACATCGTTGTCAATTTCTAAAACTTTTATTCGCTTCCGCATATTATTTTTAAACTTATATCAAACTTTAACTATTTTAATTAATGCAACGATGTTAGATTTTCTAACGTACCCTTAGAGGTCGTTCTTTGTATCTTGTGTGATGTATATTATGACGTCACGCCCCCGGATACGTGTTTCCGACTAGGCCCCGTTTGGGGGTGTGACAGTCCTAGACCAAAACACATAATTGTAAACAAAGTCAAAATTCCTGTTGCTAGTGACAATGAAGTTAAACAATTCTATAAGCCATTGTCAAAACCCAGAGTTGGATTTTCGAAACCCAATTTTAGATCAAAAACTCCACATCCTAGAAAAGTCAATAATAATTATTCTCGTCCTAAAACACCGCAACCAAAAAGACATGTTGGTCGACAAAACCAACCTCATGGCTTTCCCATAACTTAGAACAACAACATCAAAGTTACATGCCATGGGAAATGTGTCTTCCATTCTCACATCCCAACCAATTGCATCAAATGCAAGGGATGTTTAACACTAATAACTTTGGACCCATGAGATATTGGGGACCAAATGTTTGAGTTATTGTCTTATATAAATAGATATGCCTTGGAGTCGACTTGGAGGCTGACGAATAGATCAATGATAGCGGATGTTATAAACATATGACAGGTAACCGAAAGCTCTTTTCCACTTACATGGCATACAATAGAGGTAATCTCATTTTTGGTAGTAATCTTCGCGGTAACATCATTGACAAAGGTACGATTTCTAATGACTCTCTCAAAATAGATAATGTAGAACATGTTGATAACTTAGGATTTAACTTGCTAAGTATAGGACAAATATGTGATAATAAGTGTAGAGTAACTTTCTCAGAACATGACAGTGAAATTACTAAGGACGGTAGAGTCATAGGTAGAGGAATTAGGAAGAAAGGCTTATATGTGATGAAATTAGGAAATAAGCCAAATGATCAAATTTGTCTAGCAACGATTGATGAAAATTCCACATTGTGGCATAGGAGATTAGGTCACGCAAACATGCGTCTCATTCAATCGTTAGCTTCTAAGGAATTAGTTAGAAACTTACCTAAGCTTAAGTTTGATCAACATTTTTGTGATGCTTGCAAAATGAAAACAAGCCCAGTGCTAGTCACAAAAGCTAAGAATATTGTATCAACGAACTAGATACTTAGAAACTTCTCCAAATGGAGATCTCTTCGGATTTCCATCCGACGTACGGAGTTTACGGAGAGAACCGTTATCAACCCGAATCATAGTAGATGATTACCTAGTATACTTGGACTAGATTCCTTACCGGATAAACCGAGGAGCTTTGGATCTAATTCCGAATACTTGTAGAAAATTCAAAACTCAATTATGGTTTGTTCAATAGTGTCAATAAGGAACCGACCACGGTAGATAATTTGATAATGAGTGCAATTTGGAGAGTTTTTGTAGCCAATGGATTTTACACAAAACTTCTCAGCTCCAGGCAAAACTCCTTAATCGAATGCGTGTTGAAAGAAAAAATAGGACACTTCAAGAAATGGGTAGAAGCAAATATTACATGACAATCGTTACCGACAAAAGTTTGGTGTAACGCCGAAGATATTCAACATACTTTCTCAACCCGATTTCTTATTAGATCATTTCAAGGAATAAACACCTTACGAAACTTTATTAAGAGAGGAAACCTACGCTAGATTATTTTAGGATGTTGGAAGCAGTGCTTCATATTAAACACCCGAAGAATACCTTAATTTGTTGAGTTGGGTAGACCTTTATTTATAAAAGTTTTTTTTTAGCCACTGCCAAGTTTTGAACACCCAAAGTCATACAAAGGTGTCTTTTTTAGATATTGTTCAAAAATTAGTAAATGCGCGACATCATCCCTATACAAACACACTCTAGGAAATCGAAGAATCCCTTAAACGTGATAATTTCGATGAAACTCCCTCCATCTAAGACATCACCCTTGGTGGATGATGACTTAGATGAAGAAGAAGCCATTAGGGAAACCGAAAAGAAAAATCTAGAAAATGTTGTTGAGGATTAAACATTAGAAATTGACAAAATAGTCAATATTAAGGAATCTAGGAACCATCCTTTAGAAAATGTCATAGGAAATCTGTGGTATATCATATATCATAACACGGGGTCGATTCTTGGATTTGGCTAGTTTCTAGAGAGAGAAACACTTGAGAGAG
>BQNB010207486.1:0-10473 GCA_026074375.1 Tanacetum coccineum | reverse complement strand
GACTTTCCAATTCACTCCTCGTTGGGACTACGACCTGGGAACATCATATACTACTTCCGGTTTCATTGATTTTGTGGATTTTGATCTTTGTATGTATATTTATATTTATTTATATTTATATATTTACAAAAGGGTGAATAAATCTACGAATAAGTGCTTAATTTGATTTTTAGCCTATGGCTTTTGGAATTTGCTTATTTCTAGCTCAGTCTAGCTTATTAGGTTAGAAGTTAGTTGCTTATAGCTTATTAAGTCTTAGTTTTAGCTTATCTTAGTTTTGAGCTTATTAAGTTTTCAAAAAAGTAGAAAAAATGGTTAAGTGTTTTTTGTCTGAATTTTAAGCTGATTTCTAGCTTATTAGTGACTTTCAAAAAAGTTGTTTTCACAAAAATGGCTTATTTTTATCTGTTTTACAACTTTGCTTTTTAGGATTTTGCAAAAATAAAAAAAGGGGAAACCAAGGAAGTCGGGGGTGAGCAAGACTCGAACCCCCGACCTCAACCTAGTCTCACCCTTTTTAAGCCTCAACACACACACCCCTCACCAACGTGCCCTTGGGACTTTTACGTCTTTCTTTGCATTATCAATTCTTTTACCCTATTTTTGAGTTTTAGTATTAATAAGCACTTCGAGTGCTATTTTGATTTTTCCCGGCTTATTGAGTTTAGCACTTTAGGATTTCTCATTTTTCCTGCATCCTGCTTATCATAAGCTATTTTTAGAAAAAAACTAGGATTTTTATCTTGAAGTTTTATATTTTTCGTGAATTAATTTTGTTATAAACTTTAAAAAATCAAAAAAATAGAAAAATAAACAAAAAAAATAATTTCTTTTGTTATAAAGATTTATCTTTATCATATTCCAGGCTTAGGTTGAAATCTACTTCCGTTAGGGTTTAATAATTTTGAAATATTCTTATTAAAGAAACGGGTTTCATAATCGTATCTCGTTTTCTTTAATTTTAGCTTTAATCACCCTCGGTTTAGATTTTCCTTAGCCTTTCTTTATAAATAGTCAAATAGGATTAGAAAAAGTTTAGAAAATCATTTAGGGTTTAATTTTAGTTCAATTGTTTAATTGTTGCGTTTTCTTTAATTCCCGGGGTTTTACGTTTTTAAATGGTTACATGTTTAATTTTGCATTTCTTGTTAACTGTTTTCGTGCAATTATCTACTTGTCATTTTATTTAGTAGGATTTAGAAAACCCCCAATCAGAAAATCTTAAACCATTCAAACGCGCGATCGAACGGACTACCAATTTTCATACACTCTCGTCGAGGAAAAAACGACATCCGGGATGTTTTGAGACATCTTTAGTTAAAAGTTTGTTTCTAAAATCCGACGGAAAATACTTACTATACTATTATTTGATCTAATCCTTATATACTATATATATATTTACGTATAGCGTATTCGGAGACCGTATCAGATACTTAAAAAAATTGTGGTTAAAAGAGCTGATCAGAAGAGTATATGTTTATGGAGTCTGACTTCCCACGTCTGAATTTGAACGACATCGAAGACATGTATCTTCTCAAGATTCAAGACAAGATACACCATTTAGATGGCGTTGATGAGTATGATCTGATAAATGCTCTACTCCTCTACATTAGAATAATTGTGATAAAGAAGAGGGTAGAAGATGCACAGCTTAAAGTGGAAAGTTACCAAACGAAGCTCAACCTAACAAAGCCACAGTTCTTCAAATATGGAATTCAGTACAAGCATCCTTATAGCACCTTGAGTGATCCTAAAGGAGTAGCGTACCTGAACAAGGATAAGAAAAGGACGTTGATGAGATTTGATGAAACTCACAAGTTCAATGATGGAACTCTCAACGATGTCTGTAAAAAGCTTGAAGTGATGCTACGAGATAATGAGTTGGGATTTGATAATGTAAATTTGGATCGTTGTGAATAGACAAAGAAAGACATAAAGAGGACAAAGACAATGATCAAGAAGATTGAAGAGACTCTAAATGAAAAATGACATATGAGAAGGCTTGAAAGCTTTGTTGGAGGCAGAAGACAGGAATATGACTATAGACTTCTAGTTAGGCCTGAGTGACCACCCCTTAGGGGGGGATTGTTAGGAATTAAGAAAGTGTCGATTACTTACGGCTTTATTACTAAAGTATGTCGTAGTTGGTTATGTACGTTGTAAACATCTATTCTATCCCACATCGCCCTACTAGGCTAACTTGTAAAGGTTCCTTGCATTATAAAAGGACCTCTAGTGTAGGGGATGTGGGTTGCTTAAACTTGGTGTAACATTTGGTATTATGCATATGATATTTTCTTAAGCTCTCTCTCTAAGTTTCCACCCTCTCTCTAGAAAACTCTAACTTATCTATGTGTGATTGATATTTGTATAACTTACATCTTGTGTAATAATGGTTGTATGATTAGTTAGTATTTTAGGCCTTAAAATACATAGTGTGTTAGATTGGTTCTATCTCGAAGTAGGACTCGGCATTTAGCTTTGTACCAGAAAAAGTGTAAACGACGTTGTACGGTTTTCTCCGCCTAAAGGGAGCATGTTGGTATAGTGAATAGAACTCTCGAGTTGGGTACTCGGGAAGTAGAGTATAGCGAAGAGGAGCTTCGTAGCCGAACCACTATAAATCATTGCGTCATTGGTTTGATCTTTTCTCTCTTTACTTATTTACATATTGCATTCATTCATTCATTTATTGCATTACTATCATATACACACTTGTATATTTATTGAATTCACATAAGTAAGCAAATCTAAGTTTTAAAACAGAAAACATTCCAAACACCCCCCCCCCCCCCCCCCCCCCCCCCCCCCCCCCCCTTCTAGTTTCCACATGTTTTCTTCTCGGAGCTTTACTGGATGCTTTGGAATTTGCAAACGTGGATCATGTGGTAGAGGAAGCAGAGCATGGAAATGTTCCTAGCGAACATGGTTGATGGTATCTATGGTTTATTTGGCATTTCTTATGAGTCAATGTAATTTTCTTTATTTTTGTTCTTAGGTTGTTTCGTGTTTGCTTAGAGGTAGATGTTTCATGAGATGACATGTCAATCTTATGTGGTTTTTTGGTTTCAAGCACAAATGATGCGTTCTTGTTTGCCCATATAACAGGCTGTGATGTAGGATCCTTTGTACTAAACGTTTTTTTGTGTAATACATTTACAATGGAAACCCTTTACTCAAAAAAATAATAAAAATACATTTACGACAGATTGACCCGGTGTTAGGACACACCATGCCTATCACGTTAATGAGATCGCACAATGTTACTTGGTACAGCCGAATGGGCTCGTTCAGTGAGATCGCGCAATGTTACTCGGCAGTTGCAGTGATTCAAATGTGGACATGCATGGATTTGTGGTTGACGATCTTCCAAGAGACACAAAACCAAAGTCAACATGGATATGGAATAAGAGTAGAAATTGAAACAATACTCGTTATCTATCCCCATAACATATTTCATTTACATATATATTTACATGTACATTTTTACTATTATATCTGGAAAAAAAATGAAAATTGTGACTGTTCTAAATAATATGTTCGTGTCCTCCGATTTAAGGCCTAATAGTAAACATGAAAACCTAGTTGTATCCAAATGAATACGAACAAGCATTCCATAAACCCACAAGTGCTTTAAAACAAAACATAGTGTAACATGAGTATTATTACCTTTGTCTTAAACAGAATTATAGTAATGTTTAGTTTTTATTTGGTAGAAGGAATTAAGCTATGTCTAAAAATGATCCTCCTACCTTTCTGGTCTAGTTAAATCAATGGATTGATGGCAATTCATTTTAAGCCATGTTTGAGTACATACAGTAGAAGAGGTGGCTATTACTGGACTTCATAGTTGGTTTATATGAACTGTTTTTTTTAACATGTCATAATGATAATATATTTATCTTGGCTAGAAGGAAACCCGAGTCCAGTGTGTCGTCAAAACCTAACAATTGTTAAATACGTCCAAACATTTTTATGACCCTTTGCCCAACCCCATCCATTTTACAACCTCTAGCAAATGTATATGGTATTTTCAGGTCGAGCATGATGGTTTTCCAGCTATACCAGTCAAGCGTTACAAATGACACCAATGATAAATGCCACATTGAATAGACACACATGAATGACAAAAGATCATAAACTACTGCTTTATGCATCTCCAATGTGTGCATTAAACTTGCTTTTTGCACTAATTTAGTGTTAAAATGTGCAAAAACTCTTCTCCAATGTTAACACTATTCTTAGCAATATTTTAGTGCAATGAATAGTAAAGCACCAAATATAGTGGCAGACTATATATGACACTAATATTATTCACCTTATTTACACTCATCATATTTATTATAAGCCTACAATCAATACGTTTACAATGAACCCAATATTGATATGTGTTATTTCAATTATTTTTTATTGATGTGTTATTTCAATTATTTTTTTATTTATCGTGTCAATGTGTACTTTAAACTAGTTTAAAAAAAATTAGTGCAAAAGTTTAGTGTTGTACATTGGAGCAACTTTTATTTAATGCAAATATATGCTTTAAAGATGCTTTTTTAAACACTATTTTTATGCAAAATTTAGTGTTAACAACATTATAGATGCCATGGTTATATGAGAAAGTATGTGAGTCAACTGGAAATATAAATGGAAGTACTACTTTACCCACTTGCCTCTTATAACAGAATCACATTCACAAGATTTGATAGTGCCACTTTCGCATCGAGGATGTAGCGCATACCATTTAGATTAGAGTATAGATTCAGGTGCAATCAAGAAAGCTTTGCCATATCAACAGATCCGCAAAGGTAAATATCGGGATACAAAATTGTTGGCTGCCTTTGAACCACCAATGAACAGTATAATCATCCTGATCCTGTGTAAAAAATAAGAAAATACATTATGACAGCAACCAATTTGGTGGCATGATTGCCACCTGAACTATTATCAGTTGTATACTAGTCAGACCCTGTTTTTCATAAATTTAATTTCAACAAACCGACAAACTATTATCAAAATTGTCCCTAAAATTAATCTGTCACTGAGAACTATGGGGATGAGCATAAAACACCATTCCAGACGGCTGTAAAGGAGGAAGAGGCCTAAAACTAGGAAGGGCTGGAGGAGGCGGCTGCTGAGGCATCTGCATTGGCTGATGAGTTAAAGGAACCATTGGACTCATCATGTAAGATGGTGGCGCAGGTGGCGGAGCTCCTGTCGGCAATGGGGGTGCATTTACATTACCATAGGCGTACGAGGTCACAATCCCACCAGAGGGTTGCAAATATTGCTGGGAATGTGTGTTTGGTATTGTTTGGTATTGAGGCTGAGAGTTTGGAATGAGAGTTGGTTGGGGCATTAAAACCGTTTGGTAAGGGCTGTTATGAGTCTGTGGAGGTATAAGTTCTGCTTTTGAGACGGAGTTGTTGGCTGAAAAAGAACTAGTAGCTGTTGTGGTTTTGGAAAGCCCCTCTTCTTTTGCAAATGTAGAGAGAACAGCTGACATAATATACTGAGAGGAGGTTGAAGCAGCTAGCCTATCTGCAACTTCTGCTGCTATATCAGAAGCGGACTTTTTAGATCCTGACGGTG
Organism: Tanacetum coccineum; assembly: GCA_026074375.1. Classification (NCBI taxonomy): domain Eukaryota; kingdom Viridiplantae; phylum Streptophyta; class Magnoliopsida; order Asterales; family Asteraceae; genus Tanacetum; species Tanacetum coccineum. The sequence goes on along the minus strand of BQNB010207486.1, from coordinate 4,884 downwards.
GCGTAGCGGTGGATGGTTTTGAATCTGCCACGTAATTTTCATCATCAAGTCGCTTACGCATGCTTTCTGCTTCCTCTGTTTGTGCTTCTGCTACCTGAAAATTATTATACTAGTCATCAACATTTTGAGCGTGACAAAGAAGCCTTTGCAAGAAAGAGTAAATGAAAACTGCAAATCAGATTACTTTTTAAATTTTATTTCTTTTATACAAGAACATGTTCACAACGATGTTCCACCTGAATATAGACCCTTGACTAAAGTGGTTAGTGGTTGAGGTAGCAAGAGCGAGTTGTGGTTAGAAAACAGGCATGTAAAACTAGCAGTGTTGTAAATATCGGTCATGGTGGCCGATATATCGGTTGGCGGCGGTCCACCGATATATCGGTCACATTTATCAGTTTTGGTCAAACGGCGGTCAAAATCGGTCAAAATCGGTCAAAGGCGGTCAAAATCGGTCAAACTCGGTCAAAGGATTTTGTCTTATTTAAGTTTATTAAACTATTTATGGACTTATGGTTTTTATTTTTCAAGCATGTTAAACTTTTTAGTTTTTTGCGGTTATTGACTTAGGATATTGCTAATATTTTTTTTTTAAATAAATTCCTTTATAACTTAGGGTCCCCGCCGAGAAACCGATATATCGCCGCCAAGGCCGATTTATCACTTGAAGGTGGTCGACCGCCGACATACCGCCGACCGATTTTTACAACCTTGAAAACTAGAAGAGGATTAGAGGTGGAAATTTTTGCCTGCAAACGTATTTTTTGTCCATTTCTACAATCTAGAGTAAATAACTAGCCTGTTTTTTTTTTTTGAACGGCAATTGTGGCTACATGGCCCCTAGCCCAGAAGGCGTAGCGAGCCCACACAACCAGGTTGGGTCCAGCCCAGAAGGCAATGGCACCCTTCCCTTTACGCACGCGGGAGGAAACCCCTATCGCCCTAGACAAGACTCGAACTTGAGACCTTGCCTAGGAGGGTAAAACCTCCATACCATTAGACCAGAGGCCCGTTGGTCCATTCTGCTTAAACCGACAACCTTCTAACTAACCATCAATTACTGGCAGTTGCAATTTGTAGGGAGTGGCAATAGCATTGGGCTAAAGTGACTAAAATAATTAAGGATGACAAGCATACGCAAATGAGTATACAAACCTGCATTTGAGTGCGAACATTCTCCAACTCAGATTCCTGAGATACAAAAAGGAATAACAAAAGAGATTCAGATATAGTACTTCCTGGTCACAAACAGTTTGTAAATATATTGAATATAAGGTATTTGATATCAGTTATCATACCTGGTCACTTAAGGCATCACGCAACTGTGACACAAGAGCAACTCTATTTGCTTCAACAACTTTAAGTTTCTCTATACACTGCTTCAAAAGATTTTCTTCTTCCACAAGTTCTTTAGACAAAGTCTTCCTCTTGGGATCCTTTTCTGAAATAAAGAGTAAGGGCGTTAGACTCCAGCTTATGCCATTATGATCATAAAATGTGCCTTCTGTCAATAGGTCACTTGGTGCCTCACGAAGCGTTAACTCATGTCTGAAGGTGCAAAATACCATGGTTACAGAAAAGAAGAGAATTAAAAGAAAAGAGATGTCTGCATACTTTTTAGATCCCACAAAACTTTATATTATTAGTTTAACACCATACTCAGGGAGGCAGAGGAAAGGTGATATTTCAATCTATCACTAGCTTACCATTGGTTTAGGCACAAGTCATTATCTTTCTCCATTTTTCTTGACACGGTGAACAGCAGATTTGCATTTATTCATCTCTTCATCTTCGCCATGGTGTTCGCTGACAACTAAGTGAAAAGCTGAGACGATTCTTTCTGCGGTACTTCCGATTGTCAGTTTCTGATCATAAGAAAATTTAACAGGATGTCAAATGGCCATCATCTCAAACATATCAATAGTGATTGAAAAGCACGGACCTATGAATACGGCACAACTATTATTAGATAATTAGTGATAGAGGCAGTAATGGTATCATTATCCTCACCAGTTCTTATGGATCGGGTAATCTCTCTTATCGCAATTTTCACAGAAACGGTGAACGTTTTTTTGATGATCTCTAGTGGTTGAGGTAATTCTTTTCCAAAGCAATACTTTTTAATACTCTTTGCACGGGATCCAAACACTTTCCTTTCTTCCCATATATTAACCTGTCATTCATACATATATATGAGTATGATGATCACTAACATGTTCTGGTCTTAAAAAATCTTAGTATGAGTCTATTGCTAAATACTTTGATTCGTTGAATAATTTATGTTCTAAATCGTTGATTTAATGATAGCGAGTACAATTAATAGTTCGACACACTAGTACACATAAAGAAACTGACACTTAATAGACGACAAGTTTAGCTACAAAGCAGCAGGATGCATACCAGTCGCGAGACAACATTTTTCCCATGATCGTCACCTTTGTCGATAAGAACTTTGAGAGCTCCAGGGAGAACCTTCCAGAACTCAGAGACAAATTCATTTCCTTTACGTTTGCTATTTTGAAGGATATCATTTGCAAGGTATAAAAGAGGAACCTTCTGCGCCACCTCAGAACTATGAAACTGTTTCTCCCATGTTGTAACAACTACTTCTGCTTTGCTTCGGTGAAATATACACCAATGAGACAGAGCTATACGAGTCAAGATAACAATTTTTTTTACAAAACCCATTAAAATATACGGCCCACATGTACTTAACGATAAAATAAAACTAGAAAGTTGGTGTTGTGTATAAGATTAAATGGGAAACATATAAAAACAAAGACGTCATATTTTGCAACGAGCCTTTGGAAATTAACTTTCAGATAGAGATGCACAAATAAAAGAACTTTTAGATTATTCTAGGAAGTCATATATCAAGAAAAATGATGGTAGCTTCACCATTTCATAGAATGGTAAAGTTTCCTCTAATTAGGAATAAAATGAGCAAAAACTTAATCTTGTGGAAACAGAAAGGAATTTTTGAATTTGTTATTTCGTAAAACCAAAAATTAAATCTATAGAACTATAAGCAAGCTCGTATTATTTACCAAACATGAAATTGATTTCAATCATATAATGAAATAAAACCCACCCAATTAAAAGAATGCAAATTTAGCTAAAATTGATACGAAAGAGGATTAAATAAATAAAATAAAGGATACTTTCAATGCACTGTTGAGTACTATTAAGCTTCGAAAGCTTATCAGAAAGTATATCTTCATTAAACACACTATTCATCCCACTTGAGATTCACATGTATCATCAATTGAACTTTAAAACCCTAGAAATTTTTGGGGGGGGGGGGGGGTGTTTGATTTTGAAACAAGCCCTAGAAATTGAATTTAATGGAAATGGGCGTTACGAAACAAACATAGGGTTTTCTTTTCTTTTTGAATTTTGGAGAGGGTGATTAAAATCCAACCAGACAAAAGCTAACGAGACTAAGGGTATATAACATTAAGGGCCCGTTTGTTTTATTGTAATGGAATTAAGTTATTGAATGATTCACATGTTAGGTTTGTAGTGAGACTCACAATTGAGAATGATACTCATAGAATGAAACATGGGTAGAGGTGTGTCTTTCACACTATAAATTGATATTTTATAATTAATTTAATTTTCCCTCTCACATTACATTTTAAATTAAAATAGCTAATTATTTTTCTCTTTTTTCATGTGGGTTCATCATAATTAATAAACAAAGTAGAGTAGCCATATATATTATTTAAATAATATTATTTTTTATAATAATATTAAAATATAAACCCATTTACATTCCATCAATCTATTAAACTCATAGTCATTGTGATTCCGAGCAACAAACCAAACGGGCCCTAAGGTTGCGTTTAGTTACATAATAATTTTCTTTGTTTTGTGTTTTTAAATTTGTAAAAAAAAGAAGTGGATTTAGTTTTTATAAAACATAAAAAACGCGTTCAAATAATATTGTTCTCTATTCTCAAAAAAACAAGGGAGATTACAAAGAAAACAAGAAAAATGTTTTGTAGTTTCCCTTGTTAAGTTGGAAAATGCATGTTTTGTGTTTTGTAGAGAAATTTGTTGTAAAGCACTGATTAGAACGCGATCTCTCTTTTCTTTGTTTTTCACAAAATATTTTATGAAAAATAAGGGTGTTTTCCCACAACTAAACGCACCCTAAGGATTAATATTATGAAAAATGATACATCCACAAAACTTTTACAAAAGAACTTTCACAAAATAACACATCATTTTGTGAAAAATCTTTTGAGCAGTGAAAAAATAATTAGAATAAGAAGTGGTTAAAAGTGACCATAATCACATATTTAATATGCATCGACTTGCATTAGATGCATTTTCATTCATTTAGATGCGCTTTTTTGAGTTTCGAAAGTTATTTTGAAGTTTATATGATGCAAATTGATTTTTATGATTCCGACAAATGTAAACGAATAAAATAAAAGAGGAATCATGAAATGCATCTAATATACGTATATTCATCTAATTAAAAGCTAGAAAACACATTATAATGCATCTACGATTATAGATATGTATCTAAGTTAGGTAGGTGCATCTCGGATATGCGGTAATAGGAACTTTCCATCCTTCTTATTTTAAGATTACTTCTCATTTGAATCTTTTCATCTTTCTATAGATGGGCACTTTGATATACTTTCAACAATTTTTTTTTTCTTTTTTCACGTTTTTATCTTATTTTCTTCTTTTTTTCATTGTTGAAACTTGTATGAGAAATCACATGTGATTAAACACTAATATGAATACTCGAATATCTAAACATGTAATAAAATGAACATAACCTTTTCTATAATATATGAAAACTTTCACCAGTTTTTTCTTGAAAACTATGCATTCATAATTTTCCAACCATATATAACACGTTATATT
>BQNB010207481.1:0-10473 GCA_026074375.1 Tanacetum coccineum | reverse complement strand
CCGCTCAAACTTAAAGCATAACTGCTTAAGTTGCCTAAAAAAAACACATCTTGTCTGTTCATCTATCCGATGCTACTATAAAATTTTGATTTGTATGTATATGAAACGACACCCTATAAATAATGATGCATAATTTCAGAATCTACAGCACAGAAGCCCGTGCCTCCATCCACGATGCTTCTGTAAACGCCTTCGATCAGCTTTTGCCATTCTTACAGGACTGCTGTTCCACTCATTCTGCAATCTGCAACGATGACAAAACCATTGTTAGATTGTTTTATAGCCGAAACATTGTAAGATTTTGTACGAGAAAAAGCAAGTGTTGTTTGTCTTATTACATGGGAAAGGCAAAGGATCGGGTGCTAGTTGTGCTGCTATCTGAACGAAGCGATATGCTGCCAGAAAAGGCTATAGGCCCGGAATAAGTTATTAGTCCTGAAACAGGACCTGCAACAGAGAAACTCGACTCCCCACCTTCACCACGGTGCACTGGATTTATCGCTGCAATGTTATCTGGAGCCACATCCTGGTGTGAATGTGCAGTTTGCGTATCTATGGAAGGTTCATGGGCACTTTCGGGAGTCTCAACTTTATAGACACCATTAGTAGTTGGTGGTTTGCCATTGTCAAGATTCAAAGTGTCGTTTTCGTCTATCATCTTTTCATTTGGAATATTGTTCGTCTGAACCACAGGGCTTTTTGAGATTTCTTCTACAGGACTCTGCAATAAAGAAGATTACTATCAGATCCAGACTTACATTCAGATAACAATTTTGACCGATTTACTAACAATTGGGTCGATTTGGGTTGTGGTCTATCCCTAATGGGTCATTGGGTAAAAAAGAAAAGCAGGTTGTACAGAAACAGGTAAAATCGATCCAACGAGTCGAGCAAATATACTAATTTTACTGTAATATATAGTTTTTGTACTCATATTTAGCACATACAGTAGTAATTATAAAATTGTGTTGGAAAATGGAAGATAAAAAAATTGCAGTTTGCAGGTCAGCCCAATTGGACACACGCAAAAAAATAATTATTTTTCAACCGTTCCAGCCTAACCATTTGCCACATTAGTAGAAAAATACAGACGGTATTTCTTGCATATATAGTGGTCAATCATACATGCAGCAAAGGTTGGGGTTTGATTTTAAGCTGCAATGTGTGAGATATGCATGAACAATGAAAGATGCTTTAGAATTATATTTAGATTTAATTTTCCATGCACCAGATGCTTATTCTCAAAAGATATCTTGAAAACCTTCATGCAAAGCAACTGAAAGTTGGAAAATACTAACCTGAATAGGCTGTTGATTAAAGGACTCGAGTAGGAATTTGAGGGACGGAAGTGGTCGATCTTGTCGCACGGAGGACACACTACTAGAAACTACTTCCTCTGTAGAGACATTATCCAATAAACCGTCACTTGAATTGATGTCAGGACCATTATTGTCTATGGCTTTTGACACAGTATCAGATTCTTGAGACACTTTTAACTTTTCAGGGGCACATTCAGAAGGTTCATCCTCATCGTCACCATCATCTTTAGAGATATTCTTCAACTCATTTGGAGCGACAGAATCAATAACTTCTTCCTTGGCCCCACAATCTTTTGCACCATCATCCTTACAATCTTTATCCGGTATTGAAACCTGTGAATCTTGAGCTGGAATCTGTGTACCAATATCTATATTATCCATACTCCTATGATCATCGATAGGCCCATTTACAGGCAAACCAACATCAACTTCTTGGGTCCCAGAAGATGCATCAGATTTTCTATCAGTCACCTCATCATGGCTATCTCCAATATCCGTATAATCACTAGTAGGTTCCACAACGGGCAAATCAGTATCAATTTTTCCGTTGGTTTCAGAACATAGCTTAGATTCCACGTAATAATCTTCTGTAGGTGAAATTTTTAATTGATCATGCTTCAGCATCTCGTTGTTGTTCTCATCAAACAAAACCCGTTCTCCATGAGGTATTCCCTCATCAACGCAAATATCCTTAACATGAAAAGCATTCTCTTTGTAACATACTAACAACTCAGGCAAGTCACATTCCATAACATTTTTATCGGTGTAAAACTCTGTTTCGTTCCCACAAATTTCTGAAGGATGATTCGAGAGTTCTAAAGATTTCCTGAAATTATCATCTTTACAAGTATTGGTCAAATCATTCTCGATATTTGAATGCTCAAGCTCTTGATCGTTCCAAAAGTTGGCTTTTGCATTCTCTTCATCAGATAGAAAAGGGTTTGTATATCTTCTAGGACTCTCTATCATGGTTTCCTTTTGTTCATCTGCGTCAAAATAACTGTGGTTGGATTCAAATCAAGTATATTAACTCAAACTTATATTGGCTCTTGACGATACGGTAATCAGGGAACGCAATTATTATATTAGTAAACGCAGTAAAAACTGGAACTATGACTATATGAGCAGTCAATTACATTAACAAAAAGATCACGTTGAAACATAGGCCAACAAGCTATAAGAGATACTATAACTACAATTAGCAATTGTTAAGTTGCCGAGATAATAAAGGCAGGGCAATCTTACCAGATTTCATGGTTCACATCCAGTTGAAAGGTTTCCAGAACACGCAACAACTGTGATGCGTACATCAGCTACCTTACGAAGCAATCCACCACCTGCCAAAACAAAATACATATGCACCAAATAAATCTCTCATGTCAACTGTTAGAGCCGAACAAAGAATCAAAAGTACAATAAGTGAGGACAAAGTGACAAATACAAAATAACAACACTGCATAGTCAAACTAACAAGCATACAAAAGACTTATAAATGTCTTGTCTATCATACGCCGCCAAGTATGAACATTACATTTCAAACAAAATGTGAACCAAATCCCAAAAGTCCATCTTATCACCACTAACCCCAAACAAAACCGAATGCAGTACTGAAAAGTGACGCAACACAGTCTAAATATAAAAGAATAAATGTCGAACTACATCTTGTTTCAACAACAAACCTCATCGCCATTAGTCAAGTTCTAATAACACTCAACAACGTGACCAAAAACAAAAGTTAAAAATATTCATCAACCCAACAAAATATTGAAAGAAAACAATACAGAAAAGTTAAAAAGTTATGAATAAAATAAAGAAAAAATTTAACTTGTTTCAAGAGTAATTCCACTAGCATAGAATATAATATTCCTGAAATTTGTTCTCTTTACAACCTTCTTTTTTGTCACTTACTAATCACATCCAAATTTTATAATCAAACAACACTTTACAATCTGACCTTCATCAGATCCTAACAAATTCACACTTTACACCAACAATTATCAAAACTAAACAATTTTTTTTATAGAAAACTATTTAATCACAGTAACTTTTCACTAACAGATCCGTACTTAACGGTAAAAAGAATACATATATTAGTATAGTGGTAACATAAATCTAAATACATATGCAGGTATCATTAAAAACACATACACATACATACTACGTGAACTGAAAATGGAAAACAAACTTTTTTATAAATAATGATAACAGTTATTAGATTTAAAGATGATGAATGAATACCTTAAGTTGACGAAAATCACGGCTAGCTTTTAAAAAGTTAAAGGTTCCCGTTAGTTTTAACGGCCGGAAAAGTGTTTATAGAGAGAGAGAATCTGATGAACGGAATGTCAACAACTCATAAACTGTTTTGTTTTAATGGGGATCTTTTTTTTAGTTTAGTTTAGTTTTGTGTTTTTTTAATGTTTGTGGATTTAATGAGTTGTGGGTCCAGCTGGATGGATGGAATTTAATACATGTGGGCCATGCTTGTTTCCACTTTCACCGCGCGTACCAATGGCCAATGGGTGGTGGTTTGGTTTAATTTTGGTTGTGGAGTTTGGTATGCTTGGCTCTTTGCTATTTACTCCATTTTGTATTTTTGTATCGGGTGACTAGATCCAATGAGCTTGAGTTTTAACGATGGCCTTATGAACTTATTAGCTTATATGTGTTAAATAAGTTGAAATTAAATATTTGACTAAGGTTATATGACTGAGTTTATGAACTTATATAAAGGGGTTTCGGTAAGCTTAAACTTTGTGGCTTATATAAGAAGGGGTGGACTTATATAAGAATATTATATAAAAAAACTTTTATACCCTCATTTAATAATTACACAAATTTTATTTTTATGTATTTTTTTTGTCATTTCACCTTATTAATTATATAAGCTAAACCAAAAACTTAATAAGAGCTTATGAGCTCATGATATATAAGCCATAAACGGCTTATATAACATAAGCATAAGCCCAATTCATAAGCTTAGCCAAACACCCCCTAATTCATGGGTTAAAGCCATAAATTACCAACGAACTTTCAAAAAATTTCACATATAAGTAATGAACTCTCAAAATTACTAGTATAGTCATTGAAACCGGCAAATTTTTAACAAAATAGGTATTATGACCTGTTGATTTTCCTTCTAGATAAATAATAATGATCATTTTCCATGTGGACTTTTTTTGTTAACTATTTTCCACATGTTGGGTTAATTGAATACAACCCGTTAACCTAATGAACTAAAACCCGACCCAGTGTTGACCTATTCTTATATCCATCCCTAAATTATATAACCCAATTCTAATTCTTTCATCATAAAAAAATGTGTCCTCAAAATTAAACCAAACCCTAACATGTCAACTTTTCTTCAAGATCAAACATGTGAATGTGATCTCCCCTTAAGAGTAATAACAGCTTGGACTTCAACTAATCCATGTTGAAGGTTTGTTGTTTGCCCTAATCGATCTAAACCTGGGAAGAAATGTGATTATTGGGATTGGTATGATTTAGAGCTTGATTCGGATTGGTACTTGATGCATTTGTACGAGATGCGCACTCTTTTGAATCCACAACAAATACGTCACATTGCACAAGAGAGCACCCGTCAAGGAAGGATTCAAGAACTTGAAGTAATTTTGGTTGAAAAGAACACTGATTTGCAAAAAACTTTAAAGTCTTTAACTTTTTGGAAGTCAACTTTTTTTGCATTTGCAGTTTGTATGTGTTTGGTATTTGCAATGAAATAGAAGATGTTTAGGCTATTTAGGATTTGAATTGTAATGGATTGAATGTCTTTTTTTTGGGGGGGGGTTATGTTGTATCAAATGAATTAAATGAATGAATGAAAATGTATTTTAGGTGGATTTACCTGAGTTGTGAATAACAATCTACACATAGCCAAAGGACTATGTCACATGGTCATTGCAAATGACAAAGGTCAACTGACAAAAGGCAATAAAATATTGAATATAACAAGAAATAATTCAAGTAGAACCAGTCAAATGGACATAATCCATTAACATAAAGTTAATTGTTTATCACATAATAACAATCCCTACCAACAGGGCAAACCAAGGACCACAAAAGATTAAAGTTTTACACAACCATTTAAAGCTACTGAACCAGATCTAAACCTTTAAGGACTAACATCAAATGCTTTATCAATTGTTGAACCAGAGCCTTGTGCATCAAATTGAATTTTTTTCTCTTGCATTTTTCTGATTCTCTCTGATCTTCCTTTGTTTTGTGGTAGATTCTAAAGGGCGGTTGTGTTTTTGGTGGACTTTTTGATGTTTGACCTTTCTTCTTCTTTGCTGCCGGCTCAACAATTACATCATCAGTTTGTGCAGGTTCAGATTGTGCAGCTGCAACACTTGCAGGTTCAAAACTTGCAGACTCCAGATTTGCGTCTTGAAGATCTACAGGTTGAAAAGTTGATGATGCAGCTTCAGCATGTATTACAGATTCCTAAGTGTTCAGATTGAAGTTAATGGATGCTTTGGTTCTGTTAAAGTTATAACGTCCATTGACTCATCTTCTTCAGGGAATCTGTAATCATTTAAAGGATCTATTATAGCATCCTATTTTTCTTCTTGTCTTGATATTTCCAAATCCACCCTTTCAAACATTGCTTCTTCCTCCATGGCTTGTCTGAAAGCTTATTCATCTAACTTATCTTGGTATTCTTTGTCTTTCTTCTGCCTCTTTTCTTCTTGCTCATCCAACAGTCCTTGAAGATATTCATGTTTCAAATTTTGCCTAATTTCTTCTTCTTTCATCAACTATAAAAGACAAATAAGTAATTAATTACACACCTTTATACACCACTGAATTTCCTTTTGAAGTTGGCAAACACATGTCTTGTGCATTTTCTATGCTATGCATTAGGTAACCAATCACCAACAGCATCTAACAGTCCCTGTATTATAGAAATTAAATTTAGAACCAACACACCATATATTGTTATGTAATACATTATGGATATAAATTTGCTAACCTTTTGTGAGTCTGATATCAAGGTTAATCCAGTTCCTTGTTGTAGATTCAGATCATCATAGAGCAGAGACAAGAACTAAGACTAATTTTTAATGTTTTCAACCTTTACAACAGCCCAAGCAATGTTATACATCTGATTGTTGGTATCCCTACCCATTTGCTATGAGCAACTCACCTCTACATGTATGCTTCAAGAAGCAACCATCTAAATTTATTATTCTCCTACATCCTTCCAACCAGCCATCCTTGACACCCTTGAAACATATATAAAACTTCCTAAAATAAATATTGCCTGAACTGCAATCCTCCACATCAAGCCTGCAAGTGGATTTTGGGTTTGATTCTAACAATGCTTGTCTATAGTCCCATAACCTTCCATAATGTTCATTTAACCCTCCCTTATGGTTGTAAAGTGCCCTTTACTTGGCCCTTCTGCACTGGCCTATACTAACATCAATTAAGAGCTTCTCTCTAATTTGAGACTTTATCCTAAGGTAAGGAATGAACGGGTCATCAATGATCTCTTTGGCAAAATGGTATGGAATCTATTTGTAATTGAAAAGTGAACCAAGTTTGTAATTTCTACTTTGTGCTCTGCATGGAGAGACTTGATTTGGAATGAGTGTTCAGTACTCATCCATGAAGCCTACAGTCTAAAACCACAAACTAGACCACTTCTCTTAGCTTGTGATATTTTTTTCTTTGTCCATTTAGGTGAGGAATCAAGTGACTTAGGTGAAAGACTTTTAGATCTTGGTTGTTTACTAGTCCCCTCCTCATCAGTGTTACAACCCTCTCCAAACTTTTTGCTTCTAGTTTTCATTGGTTGGCTAAAACTAACTATTTTATTAACCCTTTTTAAGCAACTTTTTATATGCTTTTAGCTTTCCTTTCATTGCAGACTTAGTGTCACACCCCCAAATAGGGTCCCGTCAGAATAAGCGTCCGGGGCGTGTCATACATATCTCAAGTACAAAGCATAAAGAACGACCTCTAAAGGGGTACGTTTTAGAAAATCATAACTCGTTGCATGAATTTAAAAGTAATAAGTCTTACAAACCATTTCAAAGCGATTAAAACATAGCGGAAGCAAAAATGAAAACATAGCGGAAGCAATAATAAGTTTTGACAAAGACAACGAGTATGAATAATGATAGTCTTGAAATTAGTCGAAGTCACATTGCACATAGACTTCTAATAGCACACCTTGAAAATCCAAGCTAAGCACCTGAGAAAAACATGCTTAAAACGTCAACATAAAGTTGGTGAATTCATAGGTTTAATTCAAACGTAATTATAGTGGACCACAAGATTTCAAAACGTATGCGACAGTTATAATGGATACAACTTCACACAAAAAGGTATTTACGTTGCACTAAGCTCATGACCCCGAAGATAATAGTGGAAAGTAGCATGTACATTGCCATATAAAGATGCTCTGGTAGGTGTCCAACCAAAGACCACCCAAACTAGTTTCGACATGAAATACATCCGTTGGCCTATACAGTTCGGTCGTACTCGGCATAAGAATTACCAAACCCGGATGGGGATTATTAGTCCCAATAGATCTATTTACTCACTCGCGCTTACTTAACCAGTCAGTCGGTTTAAGGTAATTAACGGTTCATGATAATACGGGAAAATAGTGGTCTAACGCTACTTAGGCAACACGTAAACAATGGAAAGTATCACGTAAAGTACTTGTGTTTGGTTTTAGAAAAACAAGCAATGTTTCTCACCCAAAAGTTATAAAACATTTATTCAAAACGAGTAAAAGTAGGGCTATGAACTCACCTTGATAGGTGAAGTAAAGTAGTAAAAAGGCTAGAAGAAAGATCACATGGAATCGAACAATGATACTCGAACACGACCTAAGTAATATAGGTTTCGATTTAGAAATGAAATAGTAGAAAAATAATGTTAATGCATATAGGTTTATCAAAATACCTACGTTAATGTTTTCTAAAAATGGAACGTTAGTGATCGTAACGTTTGACTCGATAAAGTACGTCGTAATATTAAGTATATAATACTACATAATAAAATCAAGTAAATATATATTTATTTCGGCATCTTACCCATTCCCTTATACGTAGTCAAGATGTTTTAATAATAAGCGTTTTCTAAATATTTTCTAAGTGTAAGGATTTTATAACAATTTCGGCATGACCCGTTCGTGTTTACACGTTTTCCAAAGTCATAGACTTAACTCAAATCACTTTCAAAAATATATCTCATAATCGCAAATCTCTTACATTATCAAAATCCCTTAATAATTAAGCCGAAACCCTTTTGGATCCTTATTGGGCTTTTAGGCCCCGCCTAAATAGATGATCCGAAATACGAAGAGTCCAAAATAAACAAACGATTAGTATCCAAGTTCGGATATTATCAAATAAGCTATACATGAGCTTATCCAATAAGCTACACCATGGGTTTAAAGCCGTGGTGTGTTGTCTCATATTGGGTCGTGGCATGTTAAACCAAATAAGTAGGTTTAAGCTTACCCATGAAGTCTGACAAGCAAACCGTTAAGTAAATAAGCACTCAACTCACTAATAAGCTATTAATAAGCTCAAATAAGTCAAGGCAATAACCCGATAAGCCAAACCGTAGGCTTAAAGCCACAGTTTAGGCTCATATATTGGGCCGAAACCTTATAAGCTCAATAGGCCTTATTTACTAAGCCTGTAAGCCAAAAAGGTATCAAATAAGCTCTTGGTTCTCAAATAAGCTATCAATAAGCCATCAATAAGCCAAGAGACATAAGCCGAACCATGTGGCTTATGGGTTAAGCTTACGGTTTGGGCTTTTGGTTATAGGACGCGGCTTAAAAGCCCGTTAAGCATATTTGGGCTTATTTGTTAAGCCAAATAACCTCAACACTTGTCCTTTCATAATAAGCTAGAAAATAAGTTAGGAAAATATATGCTGAAACAAAATAAGCTAGAATAAAATCCCTTTTTGTTTTCCTTTTGGGTCGAAACTAATAATAATCCCAATAAGCTTTCCAAAAGTTTATTATAAGCCGAAACATCAAATAAAATCAAAGACATGATTCTTATTATATAAAAACAAACACGGTCACAAAACTACACTTTCCTTGTCTTTCTTTTACTTATTTTCGAACCAAAACACAACCCTTTTAGGGTTTACGTAGTTTTCAAATCTTGAACTTTTTATAAAACGTTTGTGCAACTTTGATGTATGCATTAAGAGGATCATAAAAGTACAAGATTTAAGAAAAACAGATGACTTACAAAGAATGGACGATTAGAAGGTGATTAAGACTAAGTACAACCCAAACGTTGTTTAAGAATACCCAATAGTTACTTAAACCAAACCAAAACACTTCTTATCTTCAAAGGATCTTGATCAAGAATCAAAATGGTGAATGTACAAGGGGTGTTTGTTGCGTCGGTTTTAAGGAAAAGAGAGGAGAAAAGAAAACACCAAATATGATTTTGTTGTGTGTGTGAAAAATGATGAAAGAATATGGAATGTATGTAGATAAAATTCAAAATAGAAACCTATGTGTGTGTGTGTACTCGGACACAAAGAGGGGGGGGGGGTAGGGGACCAATTTGATCTCTATATTTTGAGGGAGTTCATGAAATGTGGTGGATTTAATTTCCCATTTACATGTATGCTCATTTAAATGCTTCTAGTTATTCCCGGAATACGCAAATGCATAAAAACTTTACAAAAATTTCCGAAATTGTATTAACTCAAGACGTAAAAACGTGACAACTGTCGAAAGACTACGATAAATAGCAACCCAGAATGCTTCCAGTAATGATTCTCAGATACACATGGGACAACTTCCCGGTTAAACGTAAAAATTTCACGTAACTTATAAAAATAAAAATACTGAACGGAAAACGGTTAAAATATAGGCCTGAAATTTACGGGGTGTCACATCATTTCTCCGTTAAAAGAGTTTTGTCCTCAAAGCTTAAGACGTAGCATTTGCCACGGGTGCAGAGTTGGCGAAAAGATAAAGATACTTATTCTGCATTTGATCTTCACGTTCCCAAGTGAACTCAAGTCCTCTCCTAGAGTTCCAACGCACTTTAACGATTGGGATACGGCTTTGCTTTAGACGTTTGACCTCACAGTCCATGATTTCGACTGGTTCCTCTATGAAGTGGAGCTTGTCATT
>BQNB010207480.1:0-10473 GCA_026074375.1 Tanacetum coccineum | reverse complement strand
ACCATAGGTTTTGATGACTTGACAATCTTTGAATTTGAGTAGACTTCTTCTTTTGGCTTTCCTGGTTCTTTTTGTCTCTTAATATAGAAGATTTTTGCATGTGGATTTTTCCAATGTTCGACACTATATCGAGCATAAGGATTAAACTTCTTCACACATTTGTCTACCCATCTGGATGTTCTTTCTTTAATGTCATCATCAAGAAAGATAACCTCAGGAAACTTGTGTAGAGACAACACAAACTTCTCAGATCCTAAGTTGCCTTTCTTTAGGTACAACAAATCTTGATTGACAAGAGATAGTGCAGGTGCTTTGGGATCTCTTTGGCAGCTTTTAATGACTGGAGTGTGCTTTTGTGGAAATGGTAAAGATAAAATCTATTTTCTGCTCTCCCACACAATATCATTCTTCAAGAAGTTTTGCATCTGATCAATGTGATACTGATGCTCATCTCCTGAAGTGCATCGTTGTCTCAACATTTCATCAACAACTTTGCGCAGTTTAGCCTCATCTACGGTTTCTGACATCTCTTCCACAAGTTATTGTGACACTTTCTCAGCTGGAAGTTCGTCATCATCTGTGGCATATGTATCCGTCCAAAAATAAAAATCATCTAATTGTTCTTGATTACCTGATGTTGACGGACCTGGTTCACTTTCATTGGCTTGACCAGATGAAGATTCTCCAAAAACATAGGTTCCATGCTCAGATGTCTTCTGCCTCTTTGCACTATTCTCCCCCTCAGGATGAGCATCATCGTAAGGATCGTCTTGATCTCTTGGGCGAATTGCAGAAGATCTACAATGAGTGTTAGAAGCATGAAGTCCTTCAAACTCGATCTTGAGCGCTAGCCAAATTGGTAAATCATCATGTTGCAGTTGAGGATTGTCTTTCATTGTCAGATAAAGTTGATATTACTGTTCTTATGGAGAAGATTGGTTGGCTTGAGTTAGATGAACATGCAAAATATGACCTGACATGTAACTCCTGACTGATGAATCAACCTGAGAAGGAATATGGTTAGTGATAGCGTTGTCTTGCTGAATTGTATCCGCAATCATCTTCGCCACATCAGCTTGATTATGTTTTCTTTCCATTATTAGCCCCTCTGCAACATATAGTGGAACTTGTGTCTTGGTAAGTTCCTTGACACGATCATCTACCATGTTGGGCAACGACTCTTCCATGACCTCTTGTAAGTGTTGAGCAAGTACATTAAACTTCTTTCTTTCCAAGAACCTTGTCTTTAGATGTCCAAACAAATAGCTGTATCGTCTTTGCAATTCATCAAAGAAACTCTTATATTGTTTGAATCATCCAGTCTTGGGTTTGAACAACGATAAGATGTGTTGTGACATTGATAATGTTGGTTTTGGTGAAGATGATGATGGTGTAGAAGATAAAGATTTTGAATCAGTTACCGTTAATACCTGGAGTTTCTCAGTATCCAAAGATACGAGAGTAGAATGAGTCCTAGGGGATCTAATTGGTGTAGAGGATGATGTATGCCTAGACTCCTATACATTCTTCCCTTTTACCCTTCTTCTTAACTCATAATCATCCTCTACTTCAATAACGTTCACAGGTTGTTCAACAACAGTTTTCTTCACCTCCGGACTTTCCTTATAACTCCCGAGATCTAACCTAGTGTTGGGATCATTTTGATTATTAAGGACAGAATTAACAACCTCATCGTTTTCTACATTCTCCGTTCCTTCCACCATTTTCTCAATCTCCTCAGCTATCAAGTGCTCTTTAACTTTTTCTTCATTTTGCTTGGCTTCAAGATCATCATGACTTTTTCTGCTCAGCAATGCTTGTTTGAATTGTATCTTGTACAATCATTTCTTCAACCTTAGCAGCAGTTGGGATTGGTGTTGAGTCAAGTCGACCGTCTTGGTGGAATATGAAGTCTAATAATAGTAGACTTTTGTTGAGCACTTGATTCTCCTTTATCTACATCAGGATTAAGTGACTTAGAGGCGCTAGTTGTCCTATGCGTTCCCTGGGTAGGAACATCTACCCTTAACACTTCAGCATACATCTGATAATTCTTCGTAAGCTTCATCTCATCAGTTATCATCCATCTTGGAATCTTCATTCCAACTCCTGCCTTATTCTTCCCTGAATTGAATATGCTTTTGACCATCTCATCATGTTCCAGATTGTGATACTTATCGCGAACTCTTCTTGAGATCTCAGGGTATGCAGTCATGTAATGACTCACAATAAGCTTTGTGAATCTGAGATAAGGAATTAGTGTTGATGGATGTTCGAGTGAGTAGTGCAATCCTTCCGATAGTAAGTTAGCATAGTCAACATGCACATTGTTGACAAAGCAATACAACATCTGCATGATCTGCAAAAGCGGTTGATCATAACCAGTAACTCGTATTGTAAGACATCGTGAAAACATCTTGCAAAGTGTATGCTATGGTTGTACGTGACCAGTTGTCTTAAAGTTGGATGGTGATCGTAATTTTTAGTGTAAAACCAAGATCATTTAGAAAGAATGGAACCATTTCTGAAAACTTGGGAGCAGCAACAAAGCGTTCATGATTGTTGTTTGTAGCTTGAGGCAGTTGAAATATTGTTCTGAAATCATCAAGAGTCATAGTGAGCTCTTTTCTGTAAAGCACAAACGAGAGCCTATACTTTGATCCATCTTCCTTTAAAGTATGCCAGAATTTCCCCAAGTAGATCCATGGTACTGATGATGAAGCAACAATGTTGAATCTGAGTGGTTGATTTTGGAAAATGTTTGCCAGTATTTTGCTTTCATTTGGGCACACTGGATTATGAAGATCAATCTTTTTGTTAGCATCCATAAGAGCATAGCGTTTGTTGGGTGGACACAATTCATCTTGATGAACATCAGGTTGTCTTTGTGGTTGTGCCTTGATGATTTCTGAATGATTGATGATAGATATGAGATAATAAACAATTTATATAACAATTTTGTCTCTTTTCGTTGTTTGTTTCATATGTTCTGGCAATTCGTTTTGAACATATTTTTGATCAGTTTATTTCTCATGTGCTTATTCTTGCCTTTTCTAGCTCATGCCATACGCTTTATTTGTATTTTTCTTTTGATATCTCTTTTTGTGTGTTCTGGCATTTCTTTTTCGAACACAATTTAGATTTTTTTTTCGCGTATGGTTTTTGTCTCTCTTTCTGTTTTGAATATTCCTCACTAGAGATTCTTTATAAAATGATACCCTTTCAAGAATGAGGATGATTCTCTCTGATTTTGAATAAAACTCAATTTTGATAAATTTAAGAGAAATCATAAAAATTCTTAAAAAAAACTTTTTTGTGAAAGAGTACCATATTGACAAAATACAGAAAGTTGAGAACTTTTTCAAAAATCATTTGTGCAAAACCATTTGTTTTGATAACATAGAATCAGTCAAACTCAGTTCAACAATTGGATGGTCACTAAGTCACTCACTCCACATTTTGTTCATTGCAGAAAATAGTTGAAACCGGACATGAATTAGACCACTTAAACAATTGAGAATAGAATTATCAGACTCTAAGTTATTTTGAAATTCTTTAAATTTTCTTTTTGTAATGAATCTTATACTATGTAAACAAAGACATCTAATTCAACAACTGAGTCACTAAGTCACTTACTCCTCATTCTGTTTAATGCAGAAAACGGTAGTAACCGGACATGACTTAGACCACTTAAACAATTGAGAATAGACATATGTGACACAAGGTATATTATTCATCAAACTTGATTCTTTTTGTTCAATTTTGAAGTCCGTTTTCACAAATGCTTGAAATTTAAATCACATGAGACACTGATCTTGTTATTTACAGACATTCGAGTTTTAGACAACACATTTAGATATATATCATCAACACACACTAAGTCTAGTAAGCCCCCTCAAAAATTTTGTGCATTTTTCAACAAATTCGACACTTCTGAAAATGAGCTTTGACTTTTCCAGCTTTGACTTTTTTGAATTTTGACTTTGACATATTTGACTTGTCGAAAATGGTTTTCTTGCGAAATTTTTACAACAAATTCGATCTTATTAATCATTTTAAGCTAAAACTAGTCCATTTTGACCAAAAATAGTCAAGTATACGTGTTTAGACTAATTTTAACAAAGTTTGAATACTATCGAGTTTTGTCCAGTTGTCGAATTTGTGATTCTCGGAGTTTAAGCACCATTTTTCTCAATCAATCATTCACAAACGTTATTAGTATCATTTGATAACAAACACCATTATAAGCATCAATAAACCTAAATCTATCATCAATATGTAAAAACCCCAAATTCAGAAACCCTAATTTGAATCGAAATTAAATTCGATATGAATACAATCCCCACAACTACTTTCCAAAACCTGTTATTCGTAAAATCACTTACGTTTTAGAAGAATAAAAGTTATGATTGTTGTTATGAACTCAAAATCAAAGATTTGATTTTTTTTCTCGATATCAAATTCGAAATAAGAAAAAAAATAAGAAATGAATTTTAATTCCTATTTATACCGTCCGAAATTGAAAGTTTGGAAAGTGACAATTTCAATCCTTGAAGTTTTTGGTGGAAACTAGAAAGGGGGTTGAATAGTTTTTACCGTTTTAAAATAAAACTTATATTGTCGACTTATGTGAACTCAAGAGATATACACAAGTGTATATGATAGCGATGCAATAAGTAAATAAGTAATCTACGAAATATGAACAAGTAAAGATAAGAAAGATCAAACCGATGACACAATGATTTATAGTGGTTCGGATACGAAGCTCCTCTTCACCCTACTCCACTCCCTAAGTGCCCAGCTTGAGAGTTATCTTTACTATGTCAACAAGCTTCCTTTAGGCGGAGAAAACCGTAAACGTCGCTTACACTTTTTCTGATACTAAGCTAAATACCGAGTTCTACTTCAAGATAGAACCAATCTAACACACTATGTATTTTGTGGCCTAAATACTAACCTATCATACACATATGATACACACAACACACAACACAAGATATACAAGATGAATGATTATCACAAGCGTGATGACACAACTAAACTATTAACACTTGAAGCTTGACGTCTTCGTAAGTGTTCTTTACTAAAGAGTGGAATGAGTTGATCACTTGTAATGGATTATGTAACAAGTATAATGATCAAAGACTATAATAGATCAAAGATGTATGTGAAAAATACTTGTCAAGAGTTGTTTAAAATGAAGGCTTATAACAACCCACAATTTTCATAAATGTAAATATCCATCTATTAAGTTAGATGATGTACAATCTATCAGTTATATATGAACTCACCTTTTTCAGGGAAATTTTTCGCCTTATTACATTACATTACTTTGCCAATATCTCAGTATGCAATATAACCTGCATAACTCAAGTTAACGGACTCGGACAACCTACGTATGGCAATCCTATCTTCATATATGTCAAGCAAACATCATAACATATCAATTCAATATCATAATATCATTATTACAAGGTATATTACTTCTAAAAGGTACCATTTGCAACATCATATCAAAATGGGCTTTAAACCATTATCGGATGCCTTAAACCCTAATCTTATGGAAGGGTTAACCCCTAAAGTGAATGCACAAGCTACTAAAGCATATGTACAAGTAATATGATATCTCATTTGAAATATAAAATCTCTTCAAGTCAAAGTACAAATCTCTAAAAGCTCAATGTACAAGTCATTAAGCATGATCTCTAAAATAGCCATTTTACCTCCGTTTTCATTCTAATTTCTTCACCACCACTTAAGCAAGTTACTACACTCATTATACAATATATAAACCCTAAATATTCCATTCATAAGCTTTCATACATCTTTTTACACTTAAAACCCTAATTCAAAACCCTAAACCCTAAAACCGAGCTAGTTTTTAAACCATGACTCGTTTCTTGGCTTTTATCCATTGTAAACCCAAACCAACACTCAAATGAGTTGTAAAAACTTATTTTACAATCATATCAATCCTATTCAATCATTATTTCATCATTACTTCATCATTTTACTTCACTTGTACGTAAAACATATCCTAGAAACCCTAAATGTACCTAATTGGTTCATTTAACCCGTTTACTCGTTTTAAACCATTCTAATCCCAAATAACCAACCAAGGGCCATTTTAAACTCATAAAATGAGTTTTCAAATCATTATCTATCATTAACTTGGCAATATGCAAGAAATCAAAGCCTAGAAAACCTTAACGAATCCAGAAAACCCTATTTTCCCGAATATCATTTTAACCCATTTATTCATTTCCCTATCCATTTAACTCAAACCACTATCAATTATATTATTATCCTTACTATACTACCTAGTTCAATAATATATCAATCTGACCCAAAGGTACAAAAATATAAACCTAGAAATCATGAAAACCCTAAACGAGGCTATTTGAACCCGTGACCATCGGATCTTAATCTAAATCCGTTTTAAAGACCCAAACGATTGCCTATATTTGCTATTACTCTAATACCAATCCTTAACAACCTATTTTCATCTATCCTTAACATTATAAACACAAGTGAACCTTGGAAAGACCTCTTGAAAACCTTGCCGTGCCCAAAACTGACCGCACCCTTGCTAACTTATTTAGACCCACTTAAACTCTCACCACGTGCAAATTACCACCCAAATACCGTCAGACTCTTTTGTATCAGCTTACTAAGCAGCTTTGACTCCTCCATGGTCAAGAATGAAGGCACCATGTGCTTGTTTTGCTTCTATTCAGCCGTGGCAGCAAGGGAGGTCATCCAACACATCTAAGCTACTCCTAGACCTTACACTCCTCATTTTATAGCCTTAACACATCTCATACTAGCTTGTACATGTGTCTAGATCAGAAATGAGGCTTTGCTTACTCCTCTTGAACTTACACAAGTATAAATAGAAGCCATCCTTGTTCATTTTTCTTCATCCTCCACTTCCTCCTCTATAACCCTTCATAGTAGCAACTCCTTGCTCAATATGAATTCTAATAGATCTTAAGAAGTCCTCAGTAAAGAAAGGAAGCAAAAGAAACCAAGAAACCGAAGCCGAGAGTCGTTACTCTAGCCTACGAAGCCGAAAGTCCCCATTCTGACACCATATCCAAACTAAATCTCAAACCAGGTTCTCTTAAGCGTATGTTTCTTACCTTCATAACTTCATAATGACATATAATCTTGCTAAAACATAATATAAAGCTTTGAACTCAAAACCTAAGTGTTATGCCTTTTTGATCCAAACAGACACCGAAAACCCTAAATCATGTATTTTACTTAAACTATGGGTAAAAACCTTTGTAAACTTTTTATATAATAAATCTAATAAGCATTATAATGTTTTAAATAAGTGCTTTGATAAGTTATAAGATAAGTTGCCTTAAAACCCGTGCGTTTTCATGTTTGAAACCCGAATTGACCCGTTTTTAGCCTTTTAACTTAAACGAATCGTTAAATAACTTGTGTTATGTTAACACTTCATATTTAGTTTATATAACTATTAATGACGAGTTAATGTTAAACAACTTGCATGGCAATTTTGGACATTTTTTAATAATAATCCATGCAAGGGTATATTATCCGTAAATATCAGAAACTTATAACTAAAAGGACTAAAAGTGTCATTTTATTAAAGTTATAACTATAGGGGTATATTAATGTCACTTTTTAAAGTAATAGGTTTACTTGTAAATCAATAAAATTTGAAGGACCAAAGCGTAAAAATGCAACCCAGGGTCTCCTTGCAGTTTTCCAAACCCCTAGGTCTCAAATGTAACATTTGAAAAGTATAAACTCATATCAAAACATTACCAGGACCAAACTTTAATTAACGCCCTCGTGCTTAACATCGCTAGATATTGAATAAAATGCTTACAACTCTTTAGGTTCTATCCTTATATCATCAGTCATCGATGGCTTTCAAAAATCATGTCCCGGATCCATATCATACCACAATACTAGGGAAGCTCATATGTAAGAAGTTTCATCTTGACTGCGTTCTATCTGAGTTGTGTGGGTTTACGATTTAAAGTGCCCGAGCTCCACAAACGTTTACTGAAATGACTCTAAACATGTGGCCCAAACGTGTTACGAATAATTTTTATATCAAAACCAACATCGATATCCAAAAACTTATATATACAATCAAACTAAGACTTGCCATATATTAACCCAGGTTGTCTGTGATTTCCATGTTGAAGCCGTTACTTTCATTCCTTTAACTTAGCTATCAATTTCCCTATAAACGTTCAGGTGATTACATAGCCCTCACTTTTCAATTATTTAGAAACCCGCGAGGGAGATACATCTATAAACATGAATGCACTAGAAGGGGGGTTGAATAGTTTTTACCGTTTTAAAATTAAAACTTAGATTGTCGACTTATGTGAATTCAAGAGATATACACAAGTGTATATGATAGCGATGCAATAAGTAAATAAACAAACTACGAAATATAAGCAAGTAAAGATAAGAAAGATCAAACCGATGACACAATGATTTATAGTGGTTCGGCTACGAAGCACCTCTTCGCCCTACTCCACTCCCCAAGTACCCAACTTGAGAGTTATCTTCACTATGTCAACAAGCTCCCTTTAGGCGGAGAAAACCGTACACGTCGCTTACACTTTTTCCGATACTAAGCTAAATATCGAGTTCTACTTCGAGATAGAACCAATCTAACACACTATGTATTTTGAGGCCTAAATACTAACCTATCATACACATATGATACACACAACACACAACACAAGATATACAAGATGAATGATTATCACAAACATGATGACACAACTAAACTATTAACACTTGAAGCTTGATGTCTTCTTGAGTGTTCTTCACTAAAGAGTGGAATGAGTTGATCACTTGTAATGGATTATGTAACAAGTATAATGATCAAAGAATATATAAAAGATAAAATATATGTGAGAAAAATATTTGTCAAGAGTTGTATAAAATGAAAGAATGAGGTTGGTATTTATAGGCAACCTTTTGAAATTCAAATCTGTCCCAGGGGAACAAAACGTGTGACCCACGGATCCCCCATCTCCTGGATCCGTCTAGTGTTTTTGGTGGATCCATAGGTGGAGCTGGGACAAAATTTGTCATTTTGTGATTAACCCCAATTCTATACAAAATATTGTTTGTACTTATTAAAACTAGTTTAATGGATTCTTCTAGAAGAAAATATTTCTTATCACCAATAAGGAAAGATTTTCTAGATTTGGAAAGATTGTTTCCACTTATGGTTAATCTTATTTTGTCTTACATGATTAATATAACTAGCTTATAATTAATCATGTGTTAGCTTAAATCATTTGATTAGAAAAGATTTATGTAAATGATAATATTTTTCTTTGATCATTAACTATGTTTAATAATGCCATATTCATACCTTAACTGATTTGTCGGCGTCAAGTAAACTTTCGACTAAATAACTTGTTTACGTAAACTTTTACGTAGTATGACATTATATTTGTTATTATCAAAACATGAAGATCATTAAATATAAATATCGTTTTTACGCGAATATTTGTATTAACAATCTCCCCCTTTTTGATGATGACAAAATATAAACTCATGCTTATTTAAAAGTTACTAAATAAGTATTTAGTAGATGAGTTTACATATCTTCTCCCCCTTTTTGTCGAAGCAAAAAGTGTTGTAGAGGCGAATCTTGCAAGTCTTGTTTTTTACGAAGGCTAACTCACATGGTTACGAATGCAAAGTAAAAAATAAGGACAAAATTGCAAGTGCTCCCCCTTGGTGTATGCTCCCCCTTGCTTGAGGCACCAAGTAATCGAGCTATGGATGCGTTGCTACAAAACAAAGTTAGTAGGCAAGCAAATATATATATGACAATCACAAATGCACACATATACATTTTATGCAATAATTATCAACACAACAAATAAAAATAATGTTAAATCAATTATAAGGGATGAAACATAAAATTTAGTGTAAAAGCCATTACATGATAAGCTTAACCAATTAAAAATCCTAAATCTTGGGATAGATAACATTTTCCCATATAATCTGAGGGGTGAGGTGAGGTGATTATGTGGTAATGCAGAAAGTAAGGTAGGTGTGATGAAGGGTCGTGGTGGTGTCGAATGTAGGAGAACATGTAGTTGACACGGTTTTGAAGCATTTGGATTTCATGCCTTGTGGTGCTACAACATTGACAAAACATGTTGTGGAGGTGAGGCATGTCATTTGGATGAACAAAATCTAAAATGTTTGGAGGATTGGGAAAATCTTGATTTCCAAGATTTGGTGGTGGATAGTGAATGTTTTCTAGTGGAGGTGCATTGTTGGTGAGGAGAGGTGCGTTGTTGTTAATGTTGAAAAACAAGGGTTGGGTTAATGGCAATGGTTCAAATCCGAGTCGTGGATTTGGAAAATAGGAGGTGGTCTAGAGACACGTGGTGGTGGAGATGGATTAGAGGGGCCCGGTGGCCAATTATCCATGGTTTGAACATAAGG
>BQNB010207477.1:0-10474 GCA_026074375.1 Tanacetum coccineum | reverse complement strand
AAAAAAATCGGGGACGATGAAATTATCCGTCAGGACGTCCGTGGATTATTCTACGAACGTTTCTCATTCTATGATCCCATTGTTGATAAATAAAGGAAGTCAAACATCTAAATAAAAAATAAAATTTTTTAGAGTAGTTGTGTAAATATAAAAAATTGGTGAGATCAGGGACTTGGCGAGGCTATTGATTCTTTTATTCCCTTTGATAAACGCTTGGCTACTTTTCCAAGTTATTAGTCGAGGGGATTTGAGATTTTTGGTCTCTCGAGTGCTTACTTCATAGCATTGCGTGGGACTCGCAACATCTTAGTTTGGGGGATTTTGATATGTGTTTAATTACACATACCATTTTCCATTTAAAACGAACTTAAAAGAATAAAAACATACCAAAAATGCATAGTATTTGTATGTTTGCATTTGTATTATGCAGGAAATGGATATCTTACAAAAAGACGAAAAACCAAGTAAAAAGCGACAATACCGGTCACGGGATGGAAAAATGTGTGAAGGCGAAGCCCAATCAAAGTCAAGTCTACTCCGAGAAGAAAAAGCAAAGAAAAATATAACTTGAGGGGTCAAAAATGCCAAACCCCTAAGTTATATTATTATATAAACCACAGGGACTGATTACGCCAATTTGGGAAACTTCATTTATAAAAGAAAGAAAAGTGGAAATAGAGAATGAAAAGAAGTGTGATGTGGAGGGGCCTTTCTTGTACACAAACCAAGCATTCCCTTAATCATCTTCAACCTCTCTCTGTCACAACCCAACTTGTAAAAACCTTTCTCCCGCCAATACCAAAACCAGCCAGCACCCTGTTTTGCTCCCATACTTCTCCTGCAAAATCACTCAAATCATTTCATCCACCCTACTTTCCCCCCCAGCTTTATAAAGTCCATGTTGGCAATCCCTCTCCATTCCCAAAGCACTTCGATGGCTGAGATTGTCTCCAAAGAAGCTCAAAAGAAATCAAAGGCTGGGATTTGCTTTAGATTCTATTATATATTAATAAATTTTTATAATTTAAAAAATTTGCTTTAGATTCACCTCACACAACTAGCACACTTTGTTTTATCTCTCCAAAGAAGCACAAGCTGCAAGAAAAAGACTTCGGCTATAAATAGAGCTTTTTGTAAGCCTTTGAGGCATCTAGTTAGTAATCTAGTTTTTAGTTTTTAGTAACTAATTAATTTTTAATCTTAAGTTTAAATTTCAAAGTCATTTACAGCTTTTTACTTTCAGCTTTGTAACATTTTCAAGATTAATGCAAGTTTGAAGTTTTTAAGTCAGTTTACAATACCAGTGTTAAGTTTCATAATCAAATTGTTTTGTTTTCCAAAAGCTCTCACCAAAGCTTACTTATAAGCTGTTTTCATTAAAGTACAATAAAAAGTTAAGTAGTTAAGAGAAAATCACAAACATCACTCTCAAATATACTTGCTTTATGCAAGCTAGAGCATGTAGATTCATTGCTTAACCCCTGTTTAGAGCCAAGGGTTTTGTAAGCATCTCGCTTTTTCTTATTATTTCTTACTTTCAGCAGCAACTGCTTGTTATAAGTTAAACACAGCAAGGACAAATCACCTTTCTAAGTGCTTATTCTTAATTAAAAATTACTTATAAGTGTCTTATTTTGTTGATAGATAATCTGTTTTTAATTAATTTGACAGAAAAATGATTTTGAAGGGGTATTTTCAACTAACAGTACTAACCTTAAGTTAGTTCTACTAGTTTACTTTTGGAACAGCATTAACTTAACACTACCAGTGGCAAACCCAAGTTAGTCACTTGCTAGTTCATTTTCTTGGATTTCAAAGGTACATACTAACTAACACTAGCATACTAACTCCTAGTTTTAGTACGTCAGTGATTAAACTGTTTAGTACTAGACAGAGTCCATTTAAGCTTACTCTTATTATTTCAGCTTGTTTAAGAGTTCTTTAGAATTTTTGGAGTAAGATTACTCATTTATTTTAGTGTAAACTATACTGTTTTCGAGTAGACCTTATTTTGTCTTTTTCAAAATAAGTTAAAGATAATCAGTATAGTTTTCTAGCTATTTATCATTATAGTCTATTCTGGGTAACTTATTCTTATGCTTATGTCTTATTTTGGTATTAACCTCTGGTTTTATCATATTGCTTATGTCGCCTGTTTTTTTAAACTGGTTTTGATTTAATGCGCAGCAGTACAAACCTTAGCTAACAGTAGTTCTAACCTAAGCCATAAGCAGTAAAACGAACTCTAAGTTAGTACTGGTAGTTTAATACTGGTGGTACTGTTGTGTAGTAACTGTTGTGTTTTTCTCTTGTTTTAATTTACCAAAAGGAGTTAAATATGCGCCAAAAGAGGTGGATCGAGATGTTTAGTGATTATGAGTGTGAAATTCGCTACCATCCTGGTAAGGCGAATGTGGTGGCTGATGCGTTAAGTAGGAAGGAACGGGTGAAACCTAGACGTGTTCGAGCAATGGCTATGACCATTTAGTCTGAAGTAAAAGAGATGATATTGGCAGCCCAGAGTGAGGCGTTCAAACAGGAGAACATTCTTGCAGAAAGGCTACATGGTTTAGATCAACAAATAGAAAGGAAGGAAGACGGAAGTTTGTATTTTATGGATAGGATATAGGTTCCTTTAGTAGGTGATGTAAGAATGGTAATTTTGAATGAAGCTCATAAGTCCAAGTACTTTGTGCATCCTGGAGCGGATAAGATGTACCACGACTTGCGTTATATGTATTGGTGGCCGAGAATGAAGAGAGATATTGCTACATACGTTAGTAAGTGTTTGACTTGTGCAAAAGTGAAGGCTGAGCATCAAAGACCTTCGAGTTTATTGCAACAACCTGAGATACCAGAATGGAAGTGGGATAAGATCACTATGGATCTTATTACAAAGTTACCTATGTCAAGAAGTGGACATGATGCGATACGGGTAATAGTCGACAGACTTACCAAATCAGCTCATTTCCTAGCAGTTCATGAGGATTTTAGTACGGAGAAGTTGGCGAGATTGTATATAGATGTAATTGTGGCACGAAATAGATGGGCGATTTACTTCATACTTTTGGCAAACGGTATAGAGAGCGTTAGGGACAAGATTAGAATTGAGTACTGCTTATCATCCTCAGACGGATGGACAAAGTGAGCGTACAATTTAAACTTTAGAGGATATGTTAAGGGCGTGCGTTATAGAGTTTGGTGGTAGTTGGGATGTCCACCTACCATTAGCCGAGTTTCTTATAACAACAGTTATCATTCAAGCATTCTGTGTGCTCCGTTTGAGGCCTTGTATGGTAGGAAGTGTAGATCGCCTGTGTTATGGGCAGAGATTGGAGACGGCTGTTTGATTGGGCCTGAGTTAGTACTAGAGACAACAGATAAGGTGGTATTGATAAAGGAAAAGCTCAAAGTGGCGAGAGATCGTCAAAAGAGCTATGCGGATAAGAGACGTAAACCGTTAGAGTTTGAGGTGGGTGATCGGGTATTATTAAGGGTGTCGCCTTGGAAGGGTGTAATGCATTTTGGAAAGAAGGGTAAATTAGCACCAAGATATGTAGGGTCGTTTGAGATCCTTGAAAGGATTGGTCATGTAGCTTATAGGTTGAGGTTACCTCAGGAGTTGAGTAGCGTGCATGACACCTTTCATGTGTTAAATCTGAAGAAGTGCCTAGCAGACACAAATTTGCATGTGCCATTGGAGGAGATCAAGGTCGACAGTGTTGATAAAATATAATGCCTAAAAACATTACTAATATTTTTCACATCTTTACGTTTTGATAATCACAAAATATAAAAACGTTCAATGTAAAATTAAACATAAACAAGTAATTAGTAGTAAATTTTCATTTCGGAAATTATATCACTTCAAGGTATGAATAAATAAATGCTTAATGCATTTTATGATCAAAGGAATTTTTATTCAACCTCACACTTTTATAAAATGTTTTAAATATTTTTATAAACATCATAAAAAATTTTCTACAATTAAAATAAATGTTTTATTCAAAATAAACATTTTGAAATTCAAATTTTCGGACCTAAAAAGGTTAGAAAGTTCCAGAAAATTCTCCCTACACAAAAGGATAAAATGGGGAGCGCCCAGTCTATAGGGCCCCCTTAAATACACGGGCGGGATACTTCGAGTTCATAGGGAACGTATTTAGAAAGCTACCAAAGCCCTAATGAATGCTAAGGTAGATGAACCTAGGATAAGTGATATACCCGTGGTGCGAAGTTTTACTGATGTGTTTCCGGAAGACTTGTCGGGGCTACCACCACAGCGACAAGTTGAGTTCCGTATAGACTTAGTTCCTGGAGCGACGCCAGTCGCGAAGTCTCTATATCGTTTGGCACTCTCAGAAATGCAGGAATTATCCAGGCAACTTCAAGAGTTGCAAGACAAGGGTTTCATACGACCTAGCCATTCGCTGTGGGGAGCACCGGTGTTATTCGTGAAGAAGAAGGATGGATCATTTCGTATGTGTATCGACTATAGGGAGCTGAACAAAATAACTGTTAAAAACCGTTATCTACTCCCTACGATCGATGACTTATTTGATCAGTTGCAAGGAGCGTGTTATTTCTCTAAGATAGATCTTCGGTCAGGATATCATCAGCTACGTGTGCATGAAGATGACATTCTAAAGACTGCATTTTGAACGAGATATGGACATTTTGAGTTTACAATTATGCCATTTGGGTTAACCAATGCACCAGCAGTCTTCATGGACTTGATGAACCAGGTGTGCAAACCGTATCTAGATAAGTTTGTCATTGTTTTCATTGATGACATCTTGATCTACTCAAAAACAAAGGAAGAGCATGAAGTTTACTTGAAGTTAGTGTTGGAGTTATCGGAGAGTACAACCACGAAGTATGGGGATGATTATGTGCTTATTTAAAATATTTATTGATCAGTCTGGTGTTGAGGGCGTGATATCTGGGGTTCGGGCGGTATTGGGGGGCGAGGGTGTCTGGTAGTGTGTGTGACTGTGGATGTCAAGATATGTATTGTTGTAACTTGCGTGCTAGCAACCGTGGTGTGGGCTTGAGGGGAGGTATGTTGTGGTCTTGTATTTATCAGCAGTTCATAGGCATTGGATAGTGCTTATTTGGCGGGGGTACTAGGGGTCAGTTGGCCTAGATGGTATAGAGTGGCGCTTCGGTTGTAGATAATCGGGTTGGGGGAATTATCAGGGCTGCAGATTAACGCTCCTTGTCCCGTTATTCCATGAAAGGTCAATAAATCGTAAAGTGATGGTCACAAGCGCGTCCAGCAGTTAGCTGTGAGACAAGTGTTCAGTTAAGCGACAGGGGATTGAGTTTTCTCGCACCGCCTTGTCGTAGGTACTAGTGTGGGCACATTGCAAATTGGGTTATAGGCAGGATAGCACTGGTGTGCTTATGTGAAGGGCGTGAAAGAGGGGGCTGCAGGCGGCTTGATCTGCATTACCTCGGGTGATCTTGCGTGGTCACGCTATTTGTATGGGGGTTTACGCGTTGGGTGGAAGTGGATTTTTCGTGGTGTATGAGGGGTGTCTAGCATTTTATAAGTTTCTAAGAGTTTTTACTTGAGAGGGGAGTTTTACTGGTAGAGGGGGCGCGCTGGGGGGTGCAGGGGTTTCAAACGGTTTTTTACTCTGTCGGTATGTTGGTGCTGTCTGTTATGTTTGTGGTTTCTTCTTGTGATTGAGTTGCCTGGGTGACCTTGGCAGAGTGGGACGGATTGGTGATTGTACGAATCCAGAAAGAAATCCCTAATTGTGCCCTTATTATGATTCGTGACCCGTTTAATCATGTTCAGTCATATTCTCATTCTATAGTATATGCATCCAAGAGTCATTGTTTACAATATTAATGAGTTGTTGAATAACATTGTTCATCAGTAACCTTCCGTGAGGGCATACACATGTGGACGAGTATGACTAATTGCGTGAAAAGCCGATTAGCGGATTGGTTAAAAATTTGGCACATTGAGCCGGACGGTGGCGGGACATTTAGAGCGAATTCAATGGGGTTCTCGTTTTCATTCTTGATTTAAGGATGGGTGAAGTCGGGTGGGTTTCGGAGGGCGAGGTAGGAATGCTGGGCAGTTCGATTGTAGGTTAGGGACAAAAAGTATATTACTCACCTTGTAAGTGCTAGAACACTCCGAACGGGCCCTTTCTCTTAGCTGGTGGCGCTTGGGCGGATTTCTATGCGTATTTTATAACCAAACCAATTGCTAATCGTTGCGATTTCACTTTTTTATTACTAGACATTAACAACCTTTTTCATCTATCCTTGTATCATTATAAAACACAATGTTACCTTGGAAAAAAAAACCCTTGAACACTCTGTCGAACCCAAACTATTCAACGAACCCTTTCATACTTTATTTTGACCCATTTCAAACCATTCCATAGTGCAAATAACCAATGATGAAACCCTCTTCTAGAAACCTGCAAGCAGGTTATGCATCCTTCTTAGACAATCCTCGGTCATTTATTATAGGTGCTCATGGCCGTCTCGTGTGCTTAATTCAGCCGCCGGCCTCAACCTTGTCCTTATCTACGCACCTAATAGCGTCGGCCGTGCGGAGACTCATATGCGTCGTCGACACGACAGACTGCTCAATTGTGTAGCCGTGGTGGTCGTTCCTGTTCATAACCTTGCTTACTCCTTATACCGTCTCAATTGGGTTTTAAATAGGACTCCTATGTGCGTTCATTTTTCGTCATCCCCCACCTTCTCCTCTATAAACCCGTACATAGAAGCATCCTTTGCTCTAATAGATCCTAAGTGATCTTAAGAAGGCTCATAGTTTCAGAAGTAAGAGGAAGGCAATAGATATCCATAGAAACGACAGCACCGGGGTGGCGGGTGGCGTGGACTGGTTGACGTTTCCGTATTTTGGCAACGAGGGGTACGTTTCCATGACTGTTGGCTTGTAATGGGTCGCGTTGCGGGTGGATGAGGAGTGGTTGTTTGGGTGTTGGGGATGTGTGGTGAGGGTCTTTTGGGTGTGTGTTTTGAGTGGGTTTAGCTTTTTTACGTGGGGGGCATGTCCACTGGGAGGTGAACTTTTCCGGGTATAAAAGTTTAAGATTGCGGAATGGGGTGGGTAGGTTTCGTTGGGATGGGGGGTGCGTTTCCGTGGGTTTAGGGTGGTTTGTGTTTGCTGAGGTATATGGATTTTTTAATAGCTGTTAAATATAGTTTTTTGATATGTTTATAAGAGAGTTTTTGACCTGTTTGATCCAGCGTTTCGAAGTTTACGTGCTGGGGTTACACCTTTGTTGATAACGTGGGGCGGCCGTGTGGTTAGTTGCGGGTGGGGTTTTCGGATCTCTCGTAAAAGTCCCCATTTCGGTGTTGTTGCGTGGGGTTTATAAATTCATTATTTTAGTTTATTATAACTTATAAATGTCTATTGAAATGTTAAAACTAAGCTTGCATGGCTATTTGGACTTTGTTTTGGAATTATAATCCATGCAAGGGGTTTTCTTTCGTTATTTCGGTTTTACTGATATTCGTTTTAGGTCTTTTAGGGGATGGTGAGCTATTGTTAGTTCATCCTTGGTTCGAGGTGGTATCGGTGGCATTTGTCCTAGGGTTACCTTGGGTGATCGTGCATTGTGGTTGTGGTCATTGTTGGCAGGTTTTTGGACTTATTCGCAATTGTCACCGTGGGGCATTGGGGCCTTTTCCCTAGGGTCTAAAATGTGATTCTATTTTGAAAAATGGTTATTAACTATTGCACTTTACATTGTCCATGACCAGTACGGGTTGGAAGGCGTGGACGTGAAAGTTATGGTTTCCAGAATTTGAAATTTTTCAGCGTTAAATATTCCGAGCAGCCGGTAGGTGTGGGGGTCATCATAGGAGTTGGGTGCGGCAGTGGTTGTGGGGGCTTATGGGGTTTTCGTGCTGATGTAGGGGGGGGGGGGTCGTTGTTTTTGGGCCGAGTGCGCGCTTTCGGGGCTAGGTTGGTAGCATGTTGGTGGTTGGCCGTTGGGGGATTCTTGTTGGACTTTGCCGTTGCTATCGCTTATAAACGCGGTTATCGTTTGTGGAGTGGTCAAGCGAGCTCTTTGTCGATTCAGTAGGGTCACGCAGGTGGGACGGGACGGGGATGCGGGGTCGTGCTGGGGTATGTGTGATTAACGGCACCTGGAATGGGGGTTGTGGGAGGATGGTTGGGAGGCAGCGTGGCTGGGACAGTTCGTGGGAGGTATGAGTACAGTCAGTGGGGTTGGGAAGATCAGAGCAGGAGTAGGTGGGCGTCTGGGGGGTGAATCAAGAGTGGGTGGGATTACATGCGGGTTAACTAACGACGGGGACTGACGTGGGTTTTATATTACTTGGGGAGGTTTGTGCAAAGGCGGATGGATAGGCTGTTCACCCAGTGGGCTATCTTTTAATTCTTTATTAACCTGTGATACCTGATATAATATACACGAGTTGAATGCTAGTGTTTTCTAAATGTATTGCTATCCAGATATATTATTGCCTAAGTAGCTTCCTAGTGCCTCTATTTCAATATCATGACATCATTATTACCTTGCATTCGCAGAATACTTTTCTGTGAACGCCGAATATTGTGAATAGATCTATTGGGGGTGACGGCTCCCGTTTGTATACCCATACTTGGGGTAGCCAAACGCACTATTATTGGTCCTCTTATAGGTAACATTGGCAAGTTACCTTTTCCCATCGGGGGATCTTTCTGTCCATAACATTTTTCTATACGGTGATGTCCCGCGGTAATGTATGTTAGGTCTTGTGCTTAGGTACAATAAGTTTGTTACCTCCTGTTTGGACATTTGTTAAGTGTATTCGTGGCAATTATCGAACCTTATATAGGACTTGCATTTCTATACAAGTGGAGATGTTTCTTCACGGTGTTCCCATGTTATTTATGGTCTGCTTTGAGTTGGATAGGGGTGGCTGAGTGTGGTGACTGTTTTGCTCTATGGTGGGAATGTGTTGTTACGGTTTGCTTAGGTTGTACAGGGCATAATATGAATTTCACTCAACCTTTTGAGCCGCCCTGTGTTGACCCTTTTTTTGCTTGTTTAGCGTATGGTTATTGAGCAGTAAGCATGGGTAGGTATCTGGGGGCTTTGGGTCGAGTTTTGTGGGAGGGTTAGGGGTGCTGGAGGTTTTCTGAGTGGGGGAGATGTGGGGGGGTCTGGGCTGGGGTGGGTATTTTTAGGGGTGGGGTTTGTTGGTGTAGTTTGGAGGGCAATTTCTTCGAAGAGGTTATTGTGAGTTTGTCTGGTGTTTAGGATGAGGTGTGGTTCCATGGTGGTTATTCCCCAGATTAGCTGCCTGACCCGGCGTAGTGGGTATTTTGGAGGGGGGGGTCATGGTGGGGGTTCTGGGACCACCAAGGGCGGTGTGTGTTAATTGGGCTTTTTACCTCCGTTCGTGTTCCACATTTCTTTTCTAGCCATTTCAAAGTCCTCCATGCCCTCTAACATTCATGAAACAAGTGTTGTAAATATGACTTCATCTAATATACTATTACATAAATAAACCGTAATGGTTGTTAATAGAACGATATCTTCTCCCAACCACTCTACTTCCGATATTGAGGATGCTTTTTCCTCTATGAATATTCTTAACTATACTTTGGTCTCATCGGATTATTTCCCAGCTTCATCAGGAAGCAGTTCTTTTAACTCTTCGGAAAACTCTACAGATAATATGATCCCACCAGTATTCTCATCTTTCTACAATAATCCTTGTTTGAAGGACGTACAAGCATTTTATGCTAAGGAATTACCTATTACATCACCAGATCCTATTACTCCACCAGCTATTTTGACTCCATCTCCGGTATTACCACCATCACTACTATTTGATCCTCGATATTTCTTTATTCCTGAAGAACTATTACCACCTAAGAAGCGAATCTGTTCCTCATCTTCTTCCTCAACTACGTTATCTAATTCATCCCGGAATCAAACCTATGATTTGGTATCACCATCTTCCTCAGTTTATACTCCTACCCCACCTCAGATATTTGAAATAGGAAAATGTCCAATTAAGATGTATTTGAAACATCATGAGGGACAAATCGAAGATATTTTGAATTACTTAGATGAACTCTATCTTCACCACATCGAGAAAATGGAGGAAGGACGTATTGATAGAATGATCATACGAAGAAATAGCGACAAACTAAAGACCGAACTCAAGAAAATCCGTACTCAGATTATCAAACTTCAAAAGAAACGGTTAGGGCAAAAGGATAAGATTGCCTTTGCTCATTACAGAATTTCCGATCTTGAACAAATCATTGAGAAAACCCAAGCTTATCACCAAACAAATCAGGAAGATTGGTATGTGCTTAATTACACATACCATTTTCCATTAAAAACGGACTTAAAAGACTAAAAACGTAGCAAAGATACATTGTATTTGTATGTTTTGCATTTGAATTGTGCAGGAACGGATATTCAAAAAGAAAGCCAAAAATGACCAA
>BQNB010207476.1:0-10474 GCA_026074375.1 Tanacetum coccineum | reverse complement strand
TCCTTGTAGTCTTGCCTAATGATTACTAATGTAATTCCGATATGTCACCATATTTTAAGGCTAACAGCTTCCCTTCCTTATTTTCCTAACCTGTCAATACTAGTCCCTAGACTTTGGATATTATGCTATTTCTTACTTAAAGCATAATAAACCTTATTACAAGCTATATTAAACTAAACAAAATAAAGTCTAATAACAAAATATAATAAAACCACATAATCGACACTTTTCATAAACCTAACAATATAAGTAAACAAACAACCTGAATTTATGATCCGTCTACCCTCGTTGCACCTGTGGGCTTGAAACAATAAATATAAGTAACAACGTTGCTGCTAATCTGCCATATTTTATTTCATAAGTCAAATGCTATATTGAATTACACACTGATAAATAAATATCCATAATAAAATAAATGAGAGTGATTTATATAATGGTCACCGTAATTTATATAACGGCCGGTGGGTTTAAAATATAAAAAAACTTAACAAGTGATCGTTAAATATTTAACAAAAGTACCAAAATTGGCTAAAAAATAAGTTGGGTGCCTTTTTATGCAAAAAAAAGTGTGATACCCTGATTGGAAATGATCCTTAATTTGGATACCTTTTTGTGTCATTGGCCCTAGAATTGTAGTACATACTAAGTTCGTAACTCGTGCTTCGCAACAGAGCGCGAGGTTTATGTTACGGACTAAGTTTGCAACAGAACGATAATTCAAGGACTGTTTTTGTATAGTGTCATTATTAAGGACTAACATTGCAACGGAACGATAACCCAAGGACTATTTTCGTATATTATTTATCTTGGGGTTGGTGAAATTTTTTACGAAAATAGTCATTGGGTTATCGTTCCGTTGCAAAGTTAGTTAATTTAAGGTCTAACTTTGCAACGGATCGATAACCCCAATGACTAATTCCATATATTTGTTTCTCGTGCTTTGTGAAAAAACTCACGATTCCCAAGGCGTACTGCTGAATGTATATATAGTTGTAATTTACCCTCTTAAGTTGATTATTACATATCCGATATGACCTATCCCATTTATATGAACCAATGGGGCAAAAAACTTGATTTGTTTAACCGATTTAGAGATCTAATAGGTCGACCCATGACCCGTCTGGATCGACCCATTTGAAGTTAAAATATGGAAAAAAGTTGCCATGGTATTTGTAGTTAACTTTAACATTCAGTCTTGAAAGATAATCTAAATTGTAATTCAAAATGACATTATAGTACAAAAAACAAGCCTATAAACACTTGTTTTTATTCAAAATCGGGTTTGTTATATTCTTTTGTTTATTTCGTGTCAAGTGCATAACCAACTTTAAACTAAGTTAATTTTGAACTTTTTCTTTTTCTTTTGTTATGTTTAGTTGTTTATGTTGGAACTTTAAACTATGTAAACCTTAAATTATTTGAAATATTTGGAATTTGTATATAGAAAATTCCAACCCGCCTAGTTTCGTGTAGTAAAAACAAAAATTACAAACCGACTCTCCTTAGCAGTTTTTAAGTGTTGTGAAATTACAAACTGACTCTCCTTACAAAGTGACCATCAACAAAAATTTAAAAAATAGTAATCGTAACTTGATTATGAATAAAATGTTGTAGTTTTGAGTGATGTGACGACGATTTTGTAGTTTTATTGAAACAGTTATAGTGAAAGTAGTGGTGGGGAAGGTGAGATTTCTAGAAGAAGATTAGACATCATTAAAAAACTTCCGCGACTTGCTTAGAATTTTAACAAATTTGCTTTAACATCCTTTTTTATTATAGACAAGTCAAATAACTAACTCAACTATATTGTTGGTATCATATAGATGATAAATGTTAATCTTGTGCAGTCCTCCCCAGAGTATCCAAGAGCTGCTAGTACATCCATGGCTTTTAGGACACACACACACACTCATTCAATTCATCGACACCTAAGATAGTGAGACACAAGGATAACTCTCACGTTGTAGATCAAGCATTCGTTGCCCGCAATGTGCTTACAGAATGTTGGCTTGTATACAAAATTTGTGAGCGAAAGGGTTGCGGAAGAGCTATTTGGTTCATCATATACAAATAACTAACCTAATCGCACGAGCTGGATAAGGTGATTTTGGGTTCTTCAATATGATTTTTGGAATAAAGGGGAGTTTAGCCCTTATTAGAATTGTTCGACAAGCGTTTTACACTGCTTGGCAAGATGGGTCAAGTTGTTCGTGAGAAAAAGTGGATGATGTTAGGACATTTTTGGTAGTAAGTTTCCTCAACTTGTGTTGACCTTATATTCCATACATGGAAATGGATTCATCAGAGGCCCTCTTGGCCCTAATGCTAAGGTCTTCTATGAGGAGAGATGTATCCTTTCGCTAGTATGGAATCAATGAAGTCCATTTTGTTGTTTTGTCTCAAACAATTGAAGTCATTTAGTATGGAATCTACTTGTTGGCTGTAACAGTTTTCGGTATCTCAATTCTTGAATTATGTCATTTAGGATATTGTATTGTTGAATTCTTCTTGCTAATATAGAGTTCAATTTAGAGTTGTAGGTGAAGATCTAATTTTCACTAACGCTTGCGTTCTGGAGTTAATTTACATGACACAATTTTAACTTTTTTTACTACGTTGTTGGATACGTGTCATTATTTCGATGAATTAACCATCAAAACATGCGGCTATGATTTATAATAATATATGTGTATGTATTATGTATGTATGGCCTACGTTCATTATGTATTAAGCGTTTTACTCTTTTTTATATATGAACGACACCTTAGTATTTAGTTACTAGTTGTCCGTGAACTTCTGTTTGTTTAAGATCTGTCTTAAGTATTCTTTATGCATTATCTCTTTTTCTAATGCAAATAGGCTAACTTACTCTTCTCGGATGTTATCCATCTTCAAAAAAAAAGACTGAAGAAGTTTACCGTGCTGGTATTATCAAGGTTGAGGAGTGCAACACTTCTGATTTTTCATTTGACTATCAAAGCGGTAGCAATAGCACGGGCCAAAGGAATGAGATGTCTACGATAAAAGGCACCAATATAACATCATCTTTTCTTTACCGAACCTGTCATATTTAGGCAGTTAAAATTTTCAAAACTTGAGGCTACTTTCCCAAATTCAAGGTGCCCTTGCATGGTTTATCATGCAAAAAGTCTAAATGACTTATGCACTAGGTTTGGCATAACGAAGCTTCCCGGTGAGAGAATGGTTGATGATTTAAATATGGATGTATCTGTATCGGTCAATAAGATTCTGGATAAACTATCCGAGCTATTCGAGCTCGAGCTTTAATAGTTTGTTTCGTGTTCGAATTTAGACTATCTAGAGCCTCGATTAGTTCAAGGAGTCGAGCTTCTAAAACTAGTATTTGACTATATTCGTTCGAAAGATCGTTTAATTAATCGAGTTAATCAAGCTAAACAACTGATATCAAAATATTTTACTTTTTTTTACCTTTTAAAAGATATTTTACTTTTTATATAGAAATTTAGTAATTGACAATAATAATATAACTTAACTAGATTTCAATCATTAAATTAGACAACCAACATATATGACATGTTAGTGTTAAATTCTCAACACTTAACTCTTAAAAACAATCGTCTATGTTCATTATCTTTGTGACACCCCAAATTGGGTCGCTTCGCGAATTTTTGTCCGCGAGCGTTAATTCATGAGTACCTTTGCACAAGCTATGAGAAAACGACCTCTAAATGTCGTATGAAAATTTATCTTGTATTGTTTAGACTCCAATGCACATCAAGCACTACAAGAATCTGATGGAATACCCACGATAATTACCCACATCAATCTTTTGGTGCGAATTTACCCACCCATTACCCACGATTAGTGGCTTAAAAATCCAATTTTATTTTCACTCAAATTCCCCACAAATTTTCCCACGCAAATAGCCTTAAAAATATATTTTGTGTGCAATTGTGGCTTTGATAATTGTGCCAAAATATTTCCCATAGATTACCCTCATCATGAGTTACCATGGGTAAATACATGGGTAATTTAGTAGGTAAATGTTATTTACTCACGAAGCGCAAACATCGTTTTTATTGGTGGGTGAGTTTACGTGGGTATTTCAAGGGTAAATATATACCCATAGCTTTAACCATTTTATTTTTATGGGTATTTTGATTTGAGTTGTTACCGATAAGCAATTCATAGTTACAAATAGGGCTGATCACAGTCTGAAACAGAACCGACGCAGGATCGGATCGGACCAAAAATCGATTTGGTCCAAAACACGAGACCGAGAACCCGACCGAAATATCCGGTCCATGTTCAGGTCGGTCCGGTCTATGTTCGGTCTTCGTTCCGGTCCGGTCCAACAAAGCATAATGGCCGGTTTTGCTAAACAATGACCGAATCAAAATATATTTTGTCCGTTGGTTTGATCCGGTTATCGATCCGATCTAATTCGCGGTCTAGTATTCTCGGCCGTAGGTACAAATACATCGGGTACTTACAAAAACTATACCTTAACAATTATAATAATAATGAAAATAATACATAACATAGGAATATATGGCCCGTTCAATTTTTATTTCATAATATACTTTATTTTATCTTTCAAGAGCAAAGAAATACAGTTATTGACCGTCTATTGCATTGGGTGAAAATTTTGGCGGCTTGGTGAAATTATTTTGCGCGCTAGATATGTGGGGATTCCATGGGAGAGTTCTACACGATATTGAAGTTGCGGTTTATTAAATACATGTAGACTTACTGGGAAGCAATAGGAGAAGGTATGTGTTCATACACCATTCACTATTTTAATTAATAATTTGTTGTACATAGTTTAAAA
The DNA here is from genome assembly GCA_026074375.1 of Tanacetum coccineum. Taxonomy (NCBI): domain Eukaryota; kingdom Viridiplantae; phylum Streptophyta; class Magnoliopsida; order Asterales; family Asteraceae; genus Tanacetum; species Tanacetum coccineum. The sequence goes on along the minus strand of BQNB010207476.1, from coordinate 5,661 downwards.
ATTAACCTCTAGTTTTTTGTTGAGTTTCTTGATTCATTTTGTTTGATTGCACTAATATGTTAATTGGGTTAATTTTTCCTTTCGTTTTCATGTTAGTAGTTTGGGTTCTTTGAATTAGCATTTGGTACATTAATTTTGTTGGTACAATGAACCAGAATTTCCGATTGTGAATTACACTACATTTATTTTCGATATGTACAGATTGTTGAACTAAAACCTAATTTTTTTCGTAACTAATTTTGTTCTATTATTACACATTAAGTTTTTGGATGTGTTCCATAGCTTACCGATTTCTAAATCTAATTTGTAATCAAAACTGGTACAGATCTAGTTTTGTAAATCTTGTCTTGGCTTTTTTTATAGTGTTTCATGTGACTATGTAATTGTTGGGTTTTTGATGTATTGAGTTACGATGTTTGTTAGTATTCTTTGGAACGAACAAAGAGATCTATAAATGATGAAGTACCCCTTTAAGAACTAGAGTTTAGGCCAAATGCGAATGCGAACGCGAACGCGTATTCAAAAGTTAAAAGATCCTTGATTACAGTGGCATGAGTTATATTGTACGCACTACCTTATTCTATACAGAGAATTAAGATGATGAATAAAACTTATTATTGACATCAAGTATCAGTTATTTTTAACCCGAGCACGGAAGGTGTACAATTAGGGATGAAATGCATAAGATTCTTTATCATGGCATGAGTTTTTATAGTCTTTGTTTGTAGAACCAAATTTCTACTCAACCAAATTACTACTATGAAGTGTCAACGCACTGGAGCGTTTGAACTCACTATTTTATTTCTAAACTTTAACATCAGTTGGAATATAGAAATTAGAGAAAAAGATAACTAGTTGTTTTATTTATTAAAATATTCAAGAAAGTTTCTGAATTGTATGCACACACTCTACCTTTAGGCACATCCATGGGTTCTTAATGAGGTCTGATGACATGACTTAAACATTAGCATTATCCTTGTTCTTTATTATAAATCACCATTATAGTTGATTGTGCGCCTATGAATCGTACACTGTGCAATTTCATGGTTTGAGATACTAATTGTGGCTGCTATAGATTTGTGGAAAATATCATAGTGTAAACTGTTCACTTGCTATTGTTTCGTTATTTTAAGGGCTTGAATTACTTTAGTTTGTAGGTGGGTCAGTTAGTGGTGGTTAAAATTTTTTGGTCAACATGTATCATCGTTGGTTTTATGAAAAACTCATTAAGCTATCCTTCATGTCAAATGGCATAATCATAAACTTAAACATTTTGTTCTATCCTTTCATTCTGTTTACTCCCAACTAAGAAAAACACATATATTTTATCAGTTGTATTTCTTGTTTTCCATTTCGTTTCTTTCACTTTCCTTCCGATAATAATTCGAGAACATAGTGATAGTACTGTAAGCTATTAACATAGAACAATCTTGCAAAAAATATCGTTTCCTTCAACACTCATTACATCCCCTTAAGGTACTAATTATATCAAAATATCATATATGTCGATAGGAGCAACAATTGATATGATAAAAAGTTGAGTGTGTTGGCAGTTTCTTGTTAATATTTCATCATTAAAAAGACATTATGTTGTTTACGCTACAGAAAAGCTTATGCTATCAACTTATTATCTAATGCGTTGTCAGTAATAACTCACATCTCCTTATACTTTTTATCAATATGATTTACATGTCTAAAAACTAATGTGACTCTGTTCTTTGCATTAATTACAAATTTTTGTGATAGTATTCTGTAGTTTTTTTCTTGATGGAGTATGAGATATATCAAAAGAATAGTGATCAGCTAGTTCAGTAGTGTTGTTTTAGTTCAAGGTACTGTTAGATTTTAATTCTTCTATAAGATTTATATTTCATTTACAAATACTAATTATTTGTATTTATAATAGAAACATTTTGCATGGTATCTGGAACTGAGACAAGCGTGAGGGAAGCATAGGATGCAAAAGCTTCCGAACTCTATGTTGTTTTCTTGAGAGACAAAAAAGGTAAAATGGTGAAACCTGTATTCATGAGTGATGGCGCATGGACAAATTTCACATCTTGTTGGGGGACACAAAAGTATAAAGAAATCTAACAAAAAAAATACCTAAATTATCTAAAAGGTGAAGGTTCCAGGTGAAGATTCCTTAACTCATACCAGAGGGTCAATCTCATACCATGAGCATGCAAAAAAACTTGTAAGTGTATCATTAACAATCCCTTATATCTTTAATAGCACTATATGTCGTTAATTCTCTACAGACCTTGTTTGTAAAATATGTTTGACAGCCCTTTTTAGCTTCTTTTTCATTACAAAAATAGCATGCTCACATCTACTTTGTGACTTAGGCTCACCTTCTATGTCAAGGATTATTTTATATAAATATTTGATGAAGTGCATATTCTGGAATGAAAAGGAATGGTGATTTAATTAAGAAAATTTTGGTATTTATAGCTATGAGTGTAGCAAATGCATACACTTGCAGCCAATATCCCAAAAGAACATTAAGACATCACTACTCACCTTATTGTGTGCCTGTTTTATATATTGCTACGTCTATTTTTTGTTCATTTTTATTCTCAAATAATTGCTTGTATCCGGAAAGTTTTGTTAATCTCTTTTTTTGAAAAATTGATGTAGGAATCTGTAGGGATTTGAGCTATTTTTTCATGAGAGGTCCAAAACAATCAAGATAAGTTCTTATTTCTAGATTATACGATATTGTTGTTGATTGTTTAGTTATTTTTCTTAATGAGAGGTCCAAAACAATCAAGATAAGTTCTTATTTCTAGATTATACGATATTGTTGTTGATTGTTTAGTTATTTTTCTTAATTTTTTCTTTTGCCAGCGACGAAAATCCTGCCCTTCAAACTTTGCCAACTTATCAAACTTGCTCGTCATTTCCTTCACAGATTCCCCTTTGAGGCGTCAATCAGAGTTGTAAAATACTTTTATGAATCAGTATAATAATATTTTTTTTGAGCGTTATTATAAGGACTCATATTACTCAGTCCTATTGACCAATCAATTTCTTTTAATATTATTTTTTTTATTTAATTCAAAATAGTATAATAGTAATTGATATCGTATCAATATTAGTCGTCCGAGCTCACTAATTACACGTTCAGATCAAGCCTAATACAAAGGCCCATCAGTACACTCACCTGACCGTTCATAAACACAGGCCTGGCCTGGTAGCTTCTCCTCTACGCATGAGTACACGTGTAGGGGACCGTTATTCCTCAACTGCCACTAACGGTTAAGATGTACCATCTTCACTAACGGTTAAGATATATCATCTGACACCTAGTGGGACACACAACAACACGATCATGTACGAGCCAAGGAGACAATCCCACCTGTCCTTCTTGTCTGCTCAAACCCTAATGCCTTATTATAAATAGAAGGCATTTGTTGTGATCAAATAAGTACAAATATTTATTGCTTCGGTAAGTTGAGAGGCTGTTCACTTTGAGTTAAGTGGATGGGAGAATTATCTGCAAGGTGGATCATGTTTTCAGAACAATATTTACTCAACTGCACATAAGTTTGCAAATTTCAAAATATAAAATAACAAAACAAAAAGAAATAGATAAGATCAACAAATAAGGATATACATAGCTGCATGTAGGCGTTGAATGTATTACTCTTTGTTCATCGGAGTTTTTCAGCTTAGCAAGTTGAAGATCCTGAGACCGAACTTGTTGAAAAACATCACAATCAGAACCAACGAATATAATATAATGGATTCGATCACAATCACTTATCGAAGAGCCGTACATCATGTAATGTAACTATTATGAGTACAACCGTTCTCTTCTTTAAGGATGCGTATCATTAATTGCATAAAGACGTCTAAGGTATGAAAGATTTAGCAAAGGGACTTGATTTGCGCTCTCATATTTTTTATTGGAACACTCCAGTGTATTCATTACGTAGTTGTACATTATTTACAGTGTGTTTTAACTGTTTATACAATTGAGTGTTCCAATCAAAACTATGAGGGTGTGTTTGGTAGGGAGAAATGAAGAGAAATAGATTTAATTTTATTTCTCAAGTATGTTTGGTAGAGAGAAATAAAAAAGTGAAGAATTGAAGAGAATTAAGTTGGGAAATGGAGAGAAATGGTAGTGTAATTTTTGTCCACCTTATTTCCTTAATTTTGATAGAGAATTTGGAGAAATGGGTTTTTATTTTTATTTTTGTTTTTTGCTTTTATTTTTCTATTTTTTTATAATCACAGTCGGGTCAAATTCGGGTCAAGACTAAAAATTTCATACTCGAACCCGACCCTATTTTAATTTTGGTTACTCGGGTTCGGTTCAATTCGGGTCGGTTCAACTTAGGTCGGGTCCATTCGGGTTCGGGTCAACCCGAATATGTGTAAAATGTAATAAAAAAATGCTATTTTTTTACTCTTTTAAATAGAAAATTTATATTAAAAAAATTAACAAAATCTTTGTTCGGGTCGACTCGAACCCGAGTTAGCAAAACTTTTTCAACCCGATACCCGACCCTATCTAGCATTCGTGTTACTCGATTCACCCGCATAAATTTTTTGAACCGGGTACCGGACCCGAATAGGCCTAATAGGGGTCGGGTCCGAATAGGCTTAACCCGACCCGAGTAACCTGACTCGAAAAAAATGATGGTGAAATTATTGTATTATAATCGTTCTTTATTTTTAGTTTTTTAAAAGAAGAAAAATATTTCGTGATTATTTTTTATTTCAATTCTCTTGTGTTACCAAACAATGGAATTCAATACATTTCTCATTCAATTCCATTTCTCTGAATTCTATTCTCTACTTCATTTCTAATCTCTGAAATTCTCTCTATCAAACGTGCCCTGAGTGTGCAAATCAACTCTGTTTAGCAAATGGTGCTGCAAAATATCTATGAGTTGGAGAATTTCCCAAATTTAATTTTGTGCTTGACTTTTGTAGAAGTTTGTGTTTACCTGTTAGAGTAGTACCTCGCATCTAGACTTAGGTTGAAATTCACCCTTTATATTTTACCTATTTATAAACATTAAATCGGTAAATTTTGTTGTGTGCCGACTTAAATTATATAATATATTAGTCGATATTAATACATAACTAAAATTTTAATTCATAACCTGTGTTTGTTTTATAACAAGTAAGATTGCCCGCGCGTTGCCGCGGGACGCTAATTTTTTTGTTATTTAAATATACTCCCTCCGTCCTAAAATTATTGTCCCCTATTGACTTTTTAAATCTTTTACTTTCGACTTTGACCTAAAATATTTTGTTTGTGTTATATAATACTTGATGAAAATCATAACTATGAAAATACATTTAAAAACCAATCGATTCATATACTTTTCATTAAGTAATATATAACACAAACAAAAATTAAGGTTAAAGTTGGAATAAAAAGACTCAAAAAGTCAATAGGGGACAATAATTTTAAGACGGATGTGTTGGGTTTTACGATCTAATTAACCAATTAATAAACACGAGTACGCATCGAAATTAAAGAACACATGTAGAACACATTAATTAACAAGGATAGAAGATGTATACCTTTTAGCACGAAAAGATACACCGCTTAAGGTAATCGTTAACACCGTCTTCTATATACGCGTGTGTATAACGTCACACGCAAAACCCTCCAAGATCTAAAGCAAGATCTCTCTA
>BQNB010207475.1:5000-10474 GCA_026074375.1 Tanacetum coccineum | reverse complement strand
TACAATGTATTTTTGGTACGTTTTTAGTCATTTAAGTCCGTTTTAATTGAAAATGGTATGTGTAATTAAGCACATACCAATAATGTTCATTTTATCTCGAAGGTTTAAGTAGAGGTTACGGTTTTGGAAACAACAAATACAAGTTGATCCATGATAGTTATGAAGGTGGACTTGAGAGATTTTCAAGAGGTGTGATTGGTGATAATGATAGAGTGATATCCAAAGAAGGAAGGCTTTGAAGTGGTTGAGGGTTTAAAGGTCTAGGAGGGACATCCAAGATGTTCTCAAGCAAAGGGTTCAAAGGTTGAGGAGAGGTTGGTTCATGAGAGGATGAAAGTGAAATTTGAAGTTTTGATTTAAAAGAAGAACATGTATTATCTTGGCTTGAGGAGGTTTGATTTGTGGATGGAGTTTTTGATGGTGCATTTGGAGGAGTTGGAGAGGAAGAAGTGATGGTAGGAGAAGGTGTAGCGGTGACTACCTCATCACTAGAGATGTTGACAAATAGTTATCTAGGAGGGATTATGGTTAATTTGATTTCTTAGAAAGGTTTGAAGAAGAAGCATTTATGGAATTCATGGTAGATTTTGGTTGAGGAAGATGAAGATGATTAGAAGAATAAGAAGAGTTCATGATTTAAGGTGGAAGAGGTATATTCAAGAGGTAAGGCATGGGGTTTGAAGCTTTAGATTCCAAAAATTGTTTATCAAAAAGCAGAAATCATCTAGGCTTAGATGGGATAGTGGTCAACTACACAGAAAATCAGGTGGTCACAGTAGAAGAATCCGTGACCCCTGATGGCGGTCCCTTAAATATCTGGCGGTCCCAAATATATTGGGGGCCGCCCAGTATTAAAGGGGGCCATTTTCTGGAGACAGAAAATTTTCTAGTTTTTTTCTGAAAACCTATAAAACTTTCTCTAATTTTTGCAGTCAATTCAATTTCATCATGAATCATCTAAAACATAATAATCAAGCATATAGGACTAAGCATCTTAAGTTCAATCAAGAATGCACATATATATGGGCAAGCTGACAAGTTCATAAGCATGCATAATATTTTAATTATAATTAAAATGTATTAAGGTGCATGTATATATAATGGGCAAATTGAAAATTCATAAGCATGCATAATATTTTAAACATAACCAAAATATATCAAGGTGCATGCGAGCATGGGTTTAGGATGATAAAATCAAAGATCATCCATGGCAAGCTAAGTTGGCCATACTAAGTACTAAGTTACTTATAAGATAGTAAAGGTATAAAACATCTAATCATAATAGATTAGTAAATAATATAGATAATAATGTCATAAGCAATTTCCTTCATTACTCACTTCTTCATGTTCCTCTACAACCTTCTAAGACTTTTTCCGATTGACCTTACTCCACCACGATGCTCATCTCTTAATTGCACTTGATGGTTGAGGATTTCCGGTTTGCGGTGTAAAAGGTTCGCAAAGGTTTGAGTCGACATTATATGTTTTAAAAACTTGAGGAACTTGATTGGTTAAGGAATTGACATAACGAATGGGGGAAGGAGTGCTTGCACGCGAGGTTCCTTCGTCATTCCCATCGTCATCATCATCGTTGAGATGAGATAAGGATGGTTGATCGAAGGCGGAAGACGAAGAAGTGGAATGACGACCTCTTCTCGTGCCACGATCCCTTCTTGGTTTTCGCTCTAGTTGAGCGGCAAGAGGAATATGACACATTCCGTACAAGACATAGACTCATTTGCAATTCAGGATTTTCAACCAATGATGAAATCAAGCAATGTTACTAGCATACCATATGGTAGAATCAACCTAGCTTGCTTAGTAACCCACTCCATTCGTTTTGCCATGAAATAGGCAAGATTGAATCTTTCGGAGTTTGCAACGCAATAAAGCATATAACAAAGACATGCAGGAACGTGGTCTCGATTACCCCCCAAACAGAAAACATTTTCCCGAATTATTTCTTCCAAAGGTTTCAAAGTTGACACGATTTCACGAGTGAGAATTTGATAATCTTGAACCTTAATTTCTTCTTGATAACGAATGCGAGTGACTTGACCTTCTTTATCTTCTCAAACATACGAGATGATATCATCGGGAAAAGGAAGGTTGGTTTGATATGGGCCTTCTGAAGGGGCACCATATACCAACTCATCAAGTGACCATTGGTCACTAAAGACACACGCACCCTCATAAGGTATTCTAAGGATTTGAGCAAAGTCTTCAGTATTGGTTTTGAAAGAAAAATTCAACAAACATTTGACCTTCGTCGGAATAACTCAAACGATACTGACTGTAAAACTCAAGAATAAAACGAGGACACACTTGTTCATTGATTTCAAGAAGACACTCAAACTCGACAAAATAAAATGAAAAGAATAAAAAAAAACAAAGACCGAACATAGTTATGATCCGTAAAGTTATTAAGAACAACCGACCCCTCTGAATGTAACTTTCTTTCAAGGTTTTCTTAGTTTTTTCTTATAGGAGAACGAAAACAAGTGAAATTTTAGGATAAAGTGTCTTGTTTTTGTAATCTTCAGAAGATTTGCGAGGCATTGTCACCTAGAATAAGATAACCAAGATCACATTTTAATTGTATTTTACTTGTAGTAATGTCTTGAGTCGTGCCAAGTGTTCATATTTGGCCAACAAATGTGGAGCAAAGATTAACTCGACCTAAAATATAAAAACCTAAAATTTAACCAAACGCTCCTTAGTTTGATTTTTTTTTTTTGCTCAACCAAACATTTCGAAAAATACATATGAATTAAGTATCTCGAAATGTGTTCATGAGTATCATTATGCATTGTGTTTGAAAACGTTTTGGGTTAAGATTAACATGCATAACAACAAATTTATTGTGTTCCTAACGTGAGTGATTTGAAAATAAAATTGGGGTTTTGAGTCGAAATCAATTTTTCAATAAATTTCACTAATGTAAGCAAAAATCCTATAATCTAACGGGTAGCATATTAGTTATACATTGGTATCCTAGTTCTCTTAATTGTACAAAATTGAAAGAAAATAAAAAATCCCCAATTTTGATTTTTGGTGTTCATCATGAACCCTAGACTCAAATCGAAAGAAAATAGATGAAATAACTTACAATTGATGATCTTTGTGATATTGGGATTGATTATTAGTGTTGATTTGATCTTCAATTGATGTTTTAATGGTTGATTTTAAGTTTTGGTGGGTTTTAAGTCGTGTTCGTCAATGGCAGCAGGTACAGGGAGTGTTGTTGTATGTTATGAAAAATTTTTGTTTAAGTGTTCCGAATTATGGTCTGCTGATGGTAGTCTCATATCTCCTGGCGGTCCGAAATATATTTGGGGGCCGCCTATATGGGGGCCGCCCTCAGTAGAGGGTTTTTTACTTGAGTTTTTGATGAAAATTTAACAAAGAGGAGTTACATTTTAATTTGCATTTCGCGAATTAAAAATGCTTAAAGTACTTCGGATGAAGTATTCAAGTTGTCACGGCACAGGAGTGTAACCGGGGACTAGAATCAAAATTAGAAGAAGGAGATTCGGACACATAATTTTATGGAATGTGTTCCAACCATTCACAACCAACTATATAGTTAGACGAATCACGTTTAAGGGGTATAGTAAGCAATGTCGGCGATGTTTCGACGTACGTCACTTTTCGATTGAGATATACCTTTCTGGACATTATCGCGCAGAAAGTGGTGTACGTATTTCGATGTGTTTGTACGAGGAATGGTTGCATCGGGTTTTTGCTAAGGACAATCGCGCCCTATGTTGTCGCACATTATAGGAACCGTCGTCGAGCCATACGTCGTAGTCGATGTGAGCCTGCTTCATCCACATGCTGTTGACATGCTTTTCCGCGCTTACTGGAATTTGGCTTCATTAGTGGATATAGCAAGAGCGGTTTATTTCTTCGAGAAACAAGATGTCAAACAACATCCCACGAACGTACAAATACCGCTAGTGCTCTTTCGGTCCACATAACTTCTCGCATGAATTATAGTCGCAAATACTACGAAATTCTATGGCCTGTCCCCTCATGATTACCATAGTCCTAATGCGGTAGGGCCTTTAATGTATTGACAGATACGTTAAATCGCTTCAAGGCAGAGTATTTGGGATCCTCGTGAAAGCGGGCCACAAACGCAGACACTAAACATGATTATCCGTGCCTACTCGCCGTTAGGTATAATAAACCTACCTAATCATGCCTCGGTACTAGGTACTATCTACGACCTCACACTCTTATCCTTATCGTGAGTTTATATCGGAGGACATGGGGGTTTTCATTGGTTATAGAATCTCTAGAACCAAACTTCTTAAGCATTTCTTTAATATACAAGATGATTAAAGAAAATACCGTCTTCCATTGTTTATATTGTAATCCAATGAAGAAGTTTAAGTTGCACCCATCATGCTCAACACAAACTCTCATGCAAGATTTTAGCAATTCATCACACATGTCTTGACAAGTCGAACCGAATATAATTGTCATCGACATATATTTTGAACAATGATATATTTGAACATTTTTTCTTAGTAAAAAAGAGTTTATCTACCAGTTCCTATTTTATATACAAGTTTAATAAGAAAATCATTTTTAATATATCATACCAAGCTTGGGTGCTTTTTAAGACCATATAAAGCTTTCTTTAATTTATAAACACGATTTGGTTTTTCGAAATCAATGTATCCCGAAGGTTGTGCTATGTATACCTCCTCATTGATAAAACTGTTCAGGAATGCACTTTTTACATCCATTTGGAATAATTTAAAATCTAAGGCGCAAGCATAAGCTAATAATATCCAATGGACTCAATTTCTAGCAACCGGTGGCATAAGTTTCATTATATCGATGTCCTCTGTTGGTTGTTAGCCTTGAGCAACTAACTAGCCTATTTCGAGAAACAATACCGTCTCGGTCTAACTTAGTCTAAATACCACATAGTTCCTAAGATTGACATATCCTATTTATGAGTGAACTAACTCCCAAACGTCGTTAGCGATGAATTAATTTAATTCTTCTTGCATTGCGACTATCCAACTTTCATCTCCTAAGGCTTCATTCACATTCTTAGGTTCTATAGTTGATCAAACCTAAGCTTAGGTAAGTTTCTGACTAATTCCTTAGAAGCTAACTAAAAAAACGATAATGAGATGCATATTAAAGCGTGACCTAAAACTCCTATGCCACAATGAGTGAGTTGATCATCAATCGTTGCAAGACAAATTGACCCTTTGGCTATTTCCTAAATTCCATCACAATACAAGCTTTCTCTATTACCTCTACCTATGACTATACCATCCTTATGATTTCACTATCATGTTTAGAAGAAAGTTAACTCTACACTTATTATCACATATTTGTCCATACTTAGCATGTTAAATCCTAAATTATCAACATGTTCTGCATTCCTATATTGAAAAGTCATTAGAAAATCGTACCTTTGCTAAATGATGTTACCGAGAAGAGACAAC
>BQNB010207473.1:0-10474 GCA_026074375.1 Tanacetum coccineum | reverse complement strand
TGTATTAGCCATGATTAATCTAATTAGAACGCTGGTTTGTTTATTTAGTGCAATGATTACTTATCTCGAGGCGGCATATCATTCTTAAGATTAAGGCGGTACTTCTTCCTTAAACCTAGACACGTAGAATTATGTCATAATTAAACGCATCCGCATAAAGCATCCTTATTTGCTTATTATAATCTATCTTAGGGATTAAAGCAATGGTGATCTTGTTAAACCCTAGCTCATAGAGACTTTACCCACTTACTGCTTAAAGGCAATTCATAAACTAGTAGTCCACTAACCAAGTCTTTACCAATTAATTGAGAACGTACTCATTGATCCCAAGGGTCACCTATCGGTCCAACGCTCGCAATCTAAAGGCAAAGATAGGTTATTATTCGTGATCCTATTGTTCTAGATAAATAAATTACTATATGGCTGATCCAGTTGAATAATAGGTCACATACAAAAGCACGTAAACAAGTATAAATTGATAAACATAAACAAGCATCAACTATAAATTAAGTAATTGATATAAACAAAACCAAACATTTAAATCTTCATAATAATGGTTAATACCCGAAGGTATTAGCCTTCAAACGTCATAATCAATACAAGAGTAATAATTTAGCCAAGGTAAAGTAACCAAGTTAAAGAATGATACCAAAAACTGAACGATTACAAGAGTATAAGAGATTACAAGTTGTTTCCTATTGAATTAATCACGTCGCAAGACCTCTTCTGCTCTTCTTCTCCTCTGAAATCAACTTTTATGGTTTATGTAACATCCGGTAATTTTCGGAACTTTAGATAACTATCTTACCCTGTGACTTTTCGGGTCTGGCTTGACTTATAAGAACGATCATCTAAATCACGTTTTCACGACTCGGACTCTAAAGCAATTTGATGTGAAATGATATTCCGAACAACTTTTTAGTTTTGCCCGAAACCTGGAAACGAGCCGAGAAGGGCTAAAACAACACCGCAAACATTTAACAAACAACATACAACGCGGACACACAAAAATAATTAAATTTGTTTTTAATTATCAATATTTATTTAATAAAAATATTAAATAATATATTCATCATTTTAATGAAAAGCGTTGTGATAACGCGAATACTCGGGTTGAAAATCCATTATTATTTCGGACGAAGCGAAACCGGTCACAAAATGAATAACAGATATTTTATTAAATGTTATAAAATATTTATTAAACATTATCAAGCGAATACTCATTTTTATCGGAAAAATGATTTGAAAAACAATGGCGCAAGTTTCGTGCGTTGAATCATTCGTTAAGCCGCTCAAATGAGGTCCTCGAACCAATATATTATAAAAGTTTCCTAAAAACTTTCACTTTTAGTCCCTCGAGTATTAAATATTTCCATTTCATTTGAAAGTTTTATATATATAAATAAAACTTATATATTTGTTTTCATTTCCATCTCACAAATATACATACACAACACACCCTTTATAACTCTCTCCCTTCTCACAATAATCGGCACAGCCGGCGACACCACCACCGCCGGAAAAACTTTACCGGCGGGATTTCGGCGAGACGAATGTGACCCCATCTCGATCTATTAGATCCCACGTGTCACTCTCTTCACTCGCCAAAACCCACCACCACCCTTCTCAACGTCTACCTACTCATATTCATCAGAGCCCATCTTCACCCATCATCATCATCACCCACCACGCACCACCACCACAACATACATCAAGGGTGCGTCCAGTTTGACAGAATCACCACACCGGGTGTGTTGGGGCGTGGTATACAACTAAGGTAGCGATTGGTCTTATTTTCTTAAATTACGGGTGCTTGTGTGGTTTTACAACGGGGTGCGTTTTGGTTTTGTAGTTGACACCAACGAAGGGTGGTGGTGGTTTTAATAAACCACCACCACGAGGGTATAACTTAACTTATGTGATGGGTTCGGTCATAGACCCCTAAGGTGGGGTTTTGTGGTGGCAAGCCACCCCAACAAGGGTGCGTTTTGGGGTATATAACAGTTAGGGTGCGATTGGTTGGCGGGTTCACAACAAGGGGTGTTCATGTCGGGTTGTTGTGGTTCACAGCGGGTGCGTTCGGGTTGGGTCGCAAGAGGAAGGGCTGCGTTCTTATTTTGTGTTTATAAGCAAAGGGGTGCGGGCTGGGGACTGGTTTTTTTAGCCAGTAAAGAGGCTGCGTTCGAGTTAGTTGTAGTACAATAAGGCTGCGTTTTTTGGTTGTGTTTAGCAGCAAGAGTTTTGCGTTTTGGTTATGTTATACCAATTAGGATGCGTTTGATTTCTTGGTCAGCAACTAGTGGTGCGTTTGGGTTGTCGCAGCACCAAGGAAGGGTGCGTTTGTTTGTTATATCACCAATAATGGGTGCGTTTGTTTTAATGGCAGCAGCCATTAGGACGTGTTTGTTTATTGGGTTTAACACCCAATAAGGGTGCGTTTGGTGTTATAAGCGTGAATGGGGTGTTTGTTTCTCGATTTGACATTGGTTGGGGTGTTTGGATATTGGGATCACATTAGGGTGCTGTTTGGATTGCTGCGAAAAGTCCAAGGGGCTTTTGGTATTATGGCTGCCTCATCTAGGAGGGCGTTTGCTGAAAAGCAGCCAGCACTGGCGTGCGTTTTGGTGCTGTAAATACCATTTGGGTGAAGTTCTGCTTAAGCAGCCCACCCACAAAGGCGTGCGTTCCGGCTGTGCAAATATGTCCTATGGGGTTGTTTGGTCCAGCGGGCACAGCAAGGGGTACGTTTGCCTTGGTAGGAAAACACAAGGTGTGTGTTCTGGGTTAGCGAAACCATAATAAGGGTTGTGTTTAGTTTGATTCATGATATACGGTGAATAAATAAACTTCGGTTTAATAAACATGAAACTGGTTTTTTATATATTGGTGTTTTTAGAATGTGTTAATAAATGTATAAATATTATTAATGTTCAGTTGATATAAAATCTATATGTTATATATATTAAAAAGTCGGGGGTTTTGCAATATTGCTTTCATGATTAAGTGGGAAAACGTTCTAGACTTTATAAATATGGGAACAAACGATTTATAAGTGGAAAGTCATGGCGAAATTTATTGAAGTTTTCCATACTAGAAATGTTTTACTAAAGTTTATATTATTTCAGATAACCATAAAAAGGGACCAAAATTATATAATAATTTGTTATTATACAGTAACCGTGATAAACGACTGAAAACTATACTTTACAATGAGACGATTATTTAGACCGACCCGTTCGTAGAAACGAAAGATAATTTATAAAATATTATTTTATATTTTATAATGGTTATAAACTTTACAAAACATGGTTTGTTGATTTTCATTACCATTAGACTGGGTATACTTTTTATTCAAAGTCTTTTTTGTTGGGTCAAACTACTAGTTTAAATAATTACCACATTATGATATAATACCTGCAAGGTCTTATATACTTTTCATCTAATGTCCTAGATTGACTGTCTTTTGTTCTATAATTACGTAGGAAATTACTATAGGGTCTAGTTTCCATATGTAATGCTACTATAGAATAATATATTATTACACACTTGGGGTATATTTTCAAATTATTTATTTAACCAACCACCAAACCATTACAACATTAAATCTGAATCTTTATTCAACGTAACGTGTTGAGGTGACTATCCATCAGGAAACCCAAATTCATTATCCTAGGCTAGTGGGACTTAGCCGTTAAGATTAGTGCAACTTCTTGATCGAGCCGCTTCGTCTTCTGTTGTTATTGTTGCATATTAGTGCCTATTGTCGGTCGTCTTCATCATCAAGTGAGTTCATAGCCCCCGTTATACATGTTTTACATCTATTTGGGGTATATTGAGAACATGCTTGTCAACAAATCCCAATTAGTGTTTGATTTAACGCGTTACGTGCTCATTCTAACTTGTCTGCATTAATGTTTACAAAAGTATTTACATGGGTTGATTACTGTTTGTTTACTTATCATTTAAATTATCTCGCGGAAAAAGGAGATACAATACTTGGTTTACTTTTGAACGTAAACGCATACTTTACTTTTGAAAGGATTACGGATTAGCTTAAGTGGATTGAACTGATGACAAAACGGTACTGCCCGGGTGTTCTTGGAGGGGACACCGGTAACGGGAGTACATATTTTTCTTTAATGCCGGTGTTCTTCGGACGGGGGAACATGGTAACGGGAAGTACATACTTTAATCTCAAACATTGCCCAAAATGGGTACATACAGTCTACGTCACAGCGTCATGAACTGGTAAATCACTTGGCGGGTGAGCTCGCGAATGTTATGAAATAGATTATTCGGGTGTGGATCCTGTTTCGGTGTGTTGAGCGGATCGCCCGGTAACGAACATTATAGCGTGATGTCCACGCGGATGATATAAAATAGATCTATTCGGGATTGACAACCCCCGTTCGGGTGATTAGCTATCACTGGGAACGAACGTTATAACATGTCGGAGCACGTTGGGACTACAGGGCCCCCAAACAAATACATAAGAGTTCTTACATGAATTATTAGCTTCAGTTTCATGAGCTTAGAGTAATCGTAAACATAGTTTTATACTCACATGGATATTTACGTTGCCTTGAATAAAATGGCAAAAAAAAAAATTTTTTTTTTACATACTTGAAATTTTTGGTGAATTAAATTGGTCATGATTCTTTATAAATCTTTGAATAAGATTTAGGTACTTTTGTGACATTTAAATTGTCATGCATTCTTTATAAATCTTTGAAATAAGATTGGTACTTTTGGTGACATTAAATTGGTCATGCATTCTTTATAAATCTTTGGGATAAGATTGGTACTTTTGGTGACATAAAATGTGTCGTGCATTCTTTATAAATCTTTGGGATTTTTGAATGGCACTGTGATGATACAGTGGATTACATTCATATTTAAACTAACCTATGAACTCACCAACTTTAATGTTGACACTTTTAAGTTGTTTTTTAGGTAAATTATATGCTCAGATTTCTTGAAGTGCATTGGAGTCTATACATTCAAGCTTTTCATTGTGATGCAATTATGGGACAAATGTATATTAAATTCAGATTTTGATTAAATCAACGAGATTACTTTTCAAACGACATTTAGAGGTCGTTCTCTTGTATCTAGCGCTGTGTATTATGAGTAGGTGTGTGGTGTGTGTATCGGTATCGCTGCGTTCGTTGCTATTTTTTGGGGGTGTTACAGATACCAATGCTTAGAATTTATTTCCTTTAAGAATTCTCGTTGTATTTTCTATTAAATACCGGTTATGTTTTATGAATGATTTCAAATTATCTATCAAATCTATGTATTTTGAAATTTCTACCAATCTACTCTAATTCTCTAATCATTCATGTAAGCCATTCTGAAATCATAACGTTATTTTAACAATTAGCATAGCATCGTTATTCTTCAAATATACATATCCTGATCACCTATATATAATTCAGGAAGGACCATGCCCATGCTGAGAGTAGTCACCTTAAAACTTCTTGTCAAGAAACAATTTTCTAATTATATCAAGTTTTGTGTGTGTATTCACAAAAATTATTTATCATAAGGAATCAAACTATTAATCATAATAACTGTGTAAAACTCTTACACCACCTTATTATATATAGACACAAAAAAAAATTAACTGACGCGTTAAGCGGAATGGAACAAATAAGCCCACTAGAATTCGGGCCTTGATCGCAACAATAAATATTAAACCAATATCACAAATCTTAAACACTCAAGTTATAGTAATTTCAGAAGGAAATGGCATAACGAGGTTACCAAAGCATTGAGGTAACGAAATTATAGAAAAGAATTAATAAAAACATAAACAAATAGATTTATTGCACACATTCGTTTATTATCTTAGAAATAAGATTAATAAGTAACTAAAGATATAACAAGTTTTATTAACCTTCTAACAATAATTATATTGCCTTCCAAAGAGATCCCACCAATAGCTTGAGGACGATGAGGGGCTACCGAGAAACGCTGGAATAAAGGCCAGATACTGAAATTTCTTCTTGTTATGGAGTAGCATAGATAAATGCCAAGAGCAACCGCGCTTGCCATCGCCAAGAGTGTAATTATATGCAACATTTTTTAGGATTGAATGAGAGAAAATTTAAGTGAAATATTTAGTGTGTGTAGAGAAATTAGAGATAAAATTTGGTTTTTAAAGTGGAAGTGGGTAATAGTGAACCGTTGGTCACTGTTCATGTGACGTTGGGGTCCATGTTCCCATATAAAATAATTATATATATTTATATTTACCCATACCTCTTCATTAACACCATTCCGGAAGGTAACTCAAACTAAATTTCGGAACGAAATTCTTTTAACACGAGGAGACTGTAAAAATTCACATTTTTCACATCTGTTACGTCAATAAATATTCAACTATTTATTTTCAAAAGATTTTTACGGGACATGCATACACTATTGAGTTGCATTAGTTGGTTATACTAGATGCTTTCATGATTGATATACGTGTTTATATTATATTACGTATATTTTATATTTATTTATATAAAAGCTATTTATATAAAAAATTTTTAATTTTTATTGGAAAACAGTCCTGAAAACATCACGTAACACGATGGTCATGAATTTAACATATCATCCTACAACACTTCATATATGAAGCGCAGCTTAGAGAACTAAACTAATTTCATTTTATTACTCGGTGATTTAAAGGAAATGGCACCAAAAAAAGAACCACAAGGGCATCACCAGCCACAACAACCACCACCACCACATCTATCACCAATGCCCAACTTAAGGCACTGATCGACAAAGGCGTTGCCGATGCATTGGCAGTACGTGATGCTGACAGAAGCATGAATGGCGATGACAGCCATAATTCGGGAACAGGTGTTAGAAGAAACGAGAGAGTCGTTCATGAGTGTACTTACCCAGACGTCATGAAGTGCAACCTTTAAATTTCAAAGGACGGATGAAGTTGTCGAATTGACTCAATGGTTTGAGAAAATGGAAACTGTGTTCAGTATAAGCAGCTGCTCTGTGGAAAACCAAATCAAGTTTTCCACTTGTACTCTTCTTAGAAGTGCTCTAACGTAGTGGAACTCCCACGTTAGTACTGTTGGTCATGATGTTGCGTATGCAATGACTTGGGCAGACCTGAAAAAGAAGATAACTGACAAGTACTGTCCGAGGGGCGAGATTAAGAAACTGGAGGTTGATTTGGAACTTGAAAGTAAAAGGTACCGACGTGATTAGGGTACAACCACCGTTTTTAGGGTAACTGGCATTGATGTGTGTTAAGATGTTTCCTTAAGAATCAGACAAGATTGAGAGATATGTTGGTGGTTTGCCCGACTTGATTCACAGAAGTGTAGTTGCATCAAAGCCTAAGACAAAGCAAGAGGGAATTGAAATGGCAACTGAACTGACGGACAAGAAAATCCACACTTTTGCTGAACGTCAGACAGAGAACAAAAGGAAGCAAGATGATAACAATAACCAAGCTCAGCAACAACCTCCCAAGAAGCAAGGTGTGGCTATAGCTTATACCGCTGGGTCTGGTGTAAGGAAGGAGTATGCTAGAACTCTACCGTTGTGTAACAAGTGCAAGTTTCATCACAATGGCTAGTGCACTGTAAAGTGTGCAAACTGCAAGAGAGTTGGTCATTTTACCCAAGACTGTAGGAGTCCTGCTGCTACTAACAATCAGAGAACCACTACTTGCTATGAATATAGGAATTAAGGGCATTACAGGAGTGATTGCCCGAAGTTAAAGAACCAAAACCATGGAAACCAAACTGGAGGTACTGGAGCACGTGGAATGGTGCATGCCTTAGGAGGAAGAGAAATCAATCAAGACCTTAACAACATGGAGGATGATACTAATGCTTAGACTATATTTCCTTTAAGAATTCTCGTTGTATTTTCTTTTAAATTCTCGTTGTGCTGTACGAATGATTTCAAATTATCTATCAAATATAGGTATTTTGAAATTTCCGCCAATCTACTTAATTCTCTAATCTTCATGTAAGCCATCACAAAATCATACGTTATTTGACAATTAGCTTGCATGTTAGTCTCTCAAATATACATAGCCTGATCACTATGTATAATTCAGGAATGACCATGCCTATGCTGAGAGTAGTCACCTTAAAACTTCTTGTCAAGAAACAATTTTCTAATTATATCAAGTTTTGTGTGCGTATTCACAAAAATTATTTATCACAAGGATTCAAACTAATAATCATAATAACTGAGTAAAACTCTTACACCACCTTAGTATATAAAGACACAAAAAAAATTTAACTAACGCGTTAAGCGGAAGGGAACGAATAAGCCAACTAGAAGTCGGGCCTTGATCGCAACAATAAATATTAAACCGACATCACAAATCTTGAACACTCAATTTAAAGCAATTTAGAAGGTAAATGCAAACGAGTTACCAAGCGTGGTAACAAAATTATCAAAAGACATAAATAAAATTAACAAATAGATTTTTTGCCACAGCATCCGTTTATTATCTTAGAAATAAGATTACATAAGAACATAAAGAAAATACAAGTTTTATTACAACCCTTCCCTAACAATAATATATATTCCTTCCAAAAGAGATCCACGCCTATAGCAAGGACGATGAGGGGCATGAGAATCGCTAGAATAAAGGCCAGATACTGAAATTCTTCTTCGTATGGGATGTAGGCAACATAAATGCCGAGTGCTATCACGCTCGCTATAACAACTCGTAATTTTCATCAATGTAATTATCCATCTATTAAATTAGATGCACTGTAATATACATCTATTATATATATCACCTTTTTACAGGGAAAATTTTGCTTTATCTCATTATGCAATGTAACTTGCATCTCTAAAGTAAACAAGCTCACGCAACCTCTACCAATGCCATCTATATCTATGTTTATATCATGTAAACATCTTAATGTGTCAAGTCTATATCTTAATACCATTTTACCAAGTACATTATCCATTTAACGTACCATTATATCACTTATATCCTAATAGACTTTATCGTTAAGTTTATATCTAAACCCTAATTATATGGAATGTATACATATAAAATAATGTGCAAGCCTTCTAACATGTTGTAAAGTGTAACAATTTACAACATTTGAATTTCTTTTCCCTCCTAAATCAAGTTACCAATTTCTAAAGCCCAAGGTATAAGTCCAATAATGCAAGAAACCAAACTAGGTTATTTTACCTTAAATCACTTTAGTTTCTTTACACCACTAAAAACAAGTTACTAAAAACTTTATGCATGACTCCCTAAACCTAAACTAAAACCTAAGTCATCTAAAACCAAATCTAAACCTAACCCTAAAAACGAAACTTTAAAACTCTAATTTCACTTTTAAACCTAAACTAACCTAAAAAACTAAATCCTAAACCTTAAAACCTTATTTCCTAAACCCCTAATCTTAATCTATAAACCATAATCCTAACCCTTTATTAATCCTATAAACCTTAACTATGCTAAACCTACCTTACTCGAATTTAAAAACACTAAATCTATGCCGAACAACCAAAACCAATACCCTTTCTATTATATTTATGACCCTTTTAAACCAACTAGCATCTTGCACCTCTATGACCTCACCACTATGTCACCAAGTAAGTAACCAAGCACCTCCATCACCACCCTTGGCCACCAAGTTAGTCTTGTCACCTCTTTGTCACCTTCTTGTAGCCGAACCCCCTCCAACACCCCACACCTTGCTTAGCTATTTTTCTAGCTCTTCCTAATCACCCTATAGCCTTCATAAGTCACCACTCTACCCACACCTTGGCCACCAAACAATATCAACACAAGCTACACAATACAAACACAAACGTGTTACAAGCAACCAAGCTAAAAGCTCAAGTCCATGTAACTCACATATGATGGATGTCTAAGAGTTTGTTTAACCATCATGAGTCACCCTGACACCATGCCCAAACCTAACCACTGCATTATCACATTACACTAGTTAACTATAATTTGTTCAAAACTGCATAATTTTAGCGTGTCTTGACTAACTTAAAAACCTTACTTGATCACCTTTATAAATTATACCAAAAATCATCTATGTTCCTTTATGTGTTCTCTAACTACCATTTGATTTCCAAAAGCCATTTATGTATGTCCTTGGTCTTGGATCTATATAGCCTTTGTAAGAAAATAACTAACTTGAATAAATCTAAATCAACTATATGAGAGACACTGACTATGAATATCAAGTGTTAATGCGGAATCTTAACACAAGAATTAAGAAGAATATAATACTAATTTTGCTATTGATTTTCTATTAAGCTTCAATGCTTCTATTCGATATATATCAACTCTATGCCGCAGGGTTCCTTTTATACACCAAGGAAACCCTAGAAGGCTTTACAAAACGTGTGAAAGGATAATGCATATCCTTTCCTAAGATATCTCCTAAAATATCTCTAAGATAATTATTACTATTTTGTTACATAAACAGACTTAACTAAAACAGACTTAACT
>BQNB010207468.1:0-10475 GCA_026074375.1 Tanacetum coccineum | reverse complement strand
AACATACATGTTCAGCAGTTAAAATACCACAACTACTTGAGCTTGGAAATACACCACCTCTGCTACCTCTCTCACTACCTCCGCCAGCCCTTCCACCACCCTTTTTACCACTTCCACCAGCTCTACCACCACCCTTTCTACCACTTCCACCAGCTCTACCACCACCCATTCCACCACTTCTACTACCATCAGTTACACCACTACCACTACCAGTATTTACACCACTACTACTACCACTGCCATCATTGCCATCACCTCTACCAGATCTACCACCACCCCTAGATGCACACTGCCCTACAAATACTTGCTTATTCCTACCAGGTGGTTTTTTTTCAACTTCAGGTTTAGGTTGTGGGTCTTTCTTACATGATGCCTTATTGTGACCCTTTTCCCAACAATTCTTACATGTCATAGTCCTACCCACCCTACTTACCTGGCTCCCATTTTCCTTAAAGGTATAAATGGATCCTCAATGATTTCTTTAAAATAATGCACAACAATCCACTTATAGGTAACAAGAGATCCTAAGTTGTAGTTTCTACAACATTTATGTTCTGATCTCAGTGACTTGATCTGAAATGAGTGCTCCCTAGACATCCATGAAGCATACAATCTAAAAGGACAATTAACTTTTTTAGAATTAAGTATCTGTTTCTTTGTCCATTTAGGAGACTTACTAGTACCCTCCCCAGATTGTGAATCAGGTATCTTCTTAACAGGTTTCTTAACAACTTTCTTAATAGGTTTCTTAACAGGTTTCTTACTAGCTTGGTTACCCTCATCCCCTCTAAACAACCTAGTCCTAACCTTTCTTGGCAACACTCTATGTTTATTTCCTTTTTTACCTGCACATCTTCCCTCATCAATATTTCTACCACAATAAACCAATACTTGTCTCCAGTCATTTTTCATGTACCAAAGTTGGTAACCATGGGCAACACCATAGTTTGCCAATGCCATCTTTAACTGGTGTGGGGTCTCAAATCTCATGCCTAAGATTGGTTCCATCTTATCCCAAGGGATATCAGGGTCAAAAGCTGGATAAACAACCCCCTTTTTTACCTTATAGACAGGATCTATTTGGTTGTCATCTGGATCTACTTGTGGTGTTTCCTCATTCACTCCAAACTCAACATGACCCCTAAACAGAACCCTAGCACTGCATAACTTAGTCAAGAATGGGTCTTGTGTAGTAATGTTCTTAATCACAACACTATCATCTCCCTCGGTATGAAAGTCTACATTTTCTATCTCTTCCAAATCATCATCACTATAATGATAGTCATCATCACTAGAATCTAATTCAGCTTTGATCCTAGTATTTCTCAGTTCCTCATTTCTATCCCATTTAACCATTTCCATGATATCATACCCAAAATGATCAACATACATATCAATCTGAAACCCATTATCATAACCTACCTTCAACATATCCACAATATCCTGGTCTGACTTAATTTCCCTAATGGAAGTTAACTTAGCACCACTTTTACAATAGTAAACCTTTTCAAAACCATTAGGAACTAACCTTTTAAGAATTTCCAATAGATGTACATATGTCATCTCATCAAAGTTTATATCAGTCAACACTTTGCATTGTCCCTGAAAGTATATCATAGGACATGAAGTGAAAAGGCCATCATAGTAGAGATTAACAGTAAATACATCTTTCTTTGCTTTCTTTCTTTTTGGTTCACCTGCAATTACGTTATTAAAAAAATTAGGGTTCATATGCAGTTACGTTATTTACAAAATTAAACATATCACAATTGCTAATGTCATAATTGTTACCTTTTGCCATAAGAATTAATGAGCAATCAATCTGGTGGATTTGTAATTAGGGTTCATATGAGGTATACGATTTGGGGATAAAGTGTGTGTGAATGTAGGAAAAAAGGGGAAAAGTTAACCCTAAAAAGGGAAGACTTTGACTTTTTTTAGTGGAAATCATATCTGGAATTTACACGTAAGAATTAATTAAATCTTTTTTACACCGTGGAATGTTAATGCCAGCGTGTCAGTAACAAGTTGTGATATTGGTGATGTCAACCAAAATTTGAAAGTAAATTGGTGTAATGTATACAAAAAAAAATAAGTTGGTCAATACGGTACAAATGGGAAAGTAAGTTGGTAATAAACGGCCTTTACCCAAAATAATACAACAAAAACAACAAGAAATAAAAGTAAAACTAATATTTTTGTCTTTAAAAACAAGTTTTCAAGTAAATTAAAATTACTCACTTTTTGGAGTCATTTTAATTATCTTCATTTTATCATTTATGAAATTTTAAATTTCTTCACTTGACATGCCAAACACGATATTTGGAAGAATTTAAAATGTAAATGCCATGAATCCCCCAATTATATCCCAACCAAACACACCCTAAGACATAGTGAGAAACATCCTCGTATTTTTCGCTAAAATGATCAATAAAATAGTGAATTGAATTTGTGTATGAGAAATTTTAGGAGATGATTAGTAATTTTGATTTTGAATAATTTTGTTTGAACATTGCATTTTGTCATCTAAAACATTTCAGAAACCAGTTGTTAACAAAAATGCTAACACTATGTTCTCGACTTTTTATATGAAGGAAAGTGAAGGGAATTATTGAAATTGGTGGAGAAAGAAAAGGAAAGATTGTTAAAAATTAATTAGTATTATTGAGTTGTAAGAAAAATGAAAGAAATTGATGAGAAAATGTTATTTGACAATTATGTCATCCATCGGTCGTATATATAAATGAGGCTCCAAAATAATGTAAATAGGGCATGCTAAAGAAAAACCTACATGGGTAACCTGAAGTAATTTGAAAAACTATTTACTTTTAACCAATAAGGCATAACAAAATTTACCAAATAAATTACGACTTTTACAAAATTACTTTAATGTTCATAATATAAAGGGTTTTTGACTTAAAATAGCCGCGTACTTTCTAAAATGTACTCATATGGTATGTGTACTAAATTTATTACTCATATCATACCCAAACTTTGCATTTCGTGTCAATATGGTACGTATATTGACTTTTCCACCGGTTTAACAGCCTAAACGCTTACGTGGCATCCAACTAAACAAATAGAACCGTTGTACAGTACATGCCATCCCACCCTTCTTTATATACCCACATTATCCCTCATTTTCTAACCCTAACTTTTTCCCCCAAATACAAACCCTAATTCCTAAATCAATTAAAAGATGTCTTCATCACCTTTTACATCAAATTGGATCTAACCTATTCCCACTCATTGCTTCTGTGAGCTTCTCGTTGTTGAAAGAACATCACGAACGACTGCAAACCCAACTAGGCGATTTTCGTGCTGCCCTAACCATAGTGTAAGCAAAAGCATTGATCTTTTGGTTATTTTCATTGTTTTACTTCTATTTTTTTATTATGTCACATTTAGGAATCGGGCAACCAATGTAGATTATACTACTTTCTTGATCCTGAGATCTGTTATGGTTACTATAGAACTGAGATGCACAGTCTTTATACTCAACTCCAACAAGCAATGAGAGAAATGCAAGTTCAAGAATATACCCACGGGTTAAGAATTCATGATTTGGAGTTGGAACTGAATGAGAGAACAGTGACTGGTGATTGCTACAAGAAAGCAGTTGTTGTGTTTATTGTGGTGGTGTTTGTTATGTATTTCATAATCAACTGAAGGTTGTGGTGGTTTTAGGGATGGTTTTTGGGAATGTAGTTTATGTGTTTAAGCTTGTTAAGGATGTAATGGTGTTAGGGATGTAATTTTTTTGTTTTTAAGCTTGTTATGTAATGGTGTAAATTAAGTTTATG
This sequence comes from Tanacetum coccineum, assembly GCA_026074375.1. Lineage (NCBI taxonomy): Eukaryota > Viridiplantae > Streptophyta > Magnoliopsida > Asterales > Asteraceae > Tanacetum > Tanacetum coccineum. The sequence continues at coordinate 6,672 of BQNB010207468.1, read as the reverse complement.
TAATGTAATGAAGGTCTTTTATGTTATTGTTTGTGTTCTTAATTACTGCAAGTCAATTGGGTAAAAACAGACTAGTCAATTGGGTTAAAAGCTGAAATAAACAATTATAAACAGATAAGTCAAACATTAACAAAAGATACATAACATTTGGGGTCCAGCCACATGCTGCTACATTGTTTAATGGTACCCATTGTTTGAAGACAAACTACTTGGAAAGACAAATAGACATAATTTAAAGGCCACTACATAGTGTTCCACAAAAGACATTGTTTAGAGGATGACTTTTTCAGTCTGATACATCAAGTGTTGTTTCTGGTTGTTTTCCAGGACCATTAGGGTCTTCTTTCTTCCTCATTTGATTCTTTAGCCTCTCATATGGTCCCTTAAATCCACTAGCTCCTCTCTTTCTATAAACTCCTTTCTTTTTTGCCTCTTCAAGAACCCTTTCAGCATCCTTTCTTCTAGCTTTTCTTTCTTCTGCTTCATTCATATCAGCAAGTGCGGCAATTTCAACATCCATTCTCTGCCAAATGAAATACAAGTTAGATCTGCAAAATTTGGATATGATTCAATTGGATATGCAATAACAAGATCTAAATAATACCTGTTGTTCCACAGAATTTAAGAGTCCAGTGAAGCTCTGATTTGAAACTGCACTTGGTGAAACGCCCCTTGAATAATATTTGACTAAAAAATAACCAAAAATATAAAGCTTTTTAATAATATCAACCAAAAGAACTACACATTGTTACTTTAAAATTTTTATTTTCAAATTTTATATATCCAAAACCCTTATAAACTTTAATATTCAAAATTAGAACCAATAAGTCTTTTCGTCAGGAAAGAAATCCTTTAAATTTTTATTCATTCTAATGTATCATCAAGCATGAGTTTACGGCGTAACCCAAGAGATGGTTACGGCGTAAACTTTTGACTCATTTTATATTGCGGCGTAAACATAAGTTTACGGCACCTCAGAATGTACCCCATTTTTATGTTACGGCGTAACCTTTTGGGTTACGGCGTAAACTTCTTACAGGGGCAAAATACTTAAAATACAAAATGCCAATATGACATCTATTCTCAAGACTCAATCCAACTCATGAACTACATTCAACTAACTTCTTTGGCGACATCCTTCGCCAAAGTTTCCCTTTCTTAACTTTCATTAGACAACAAAATCATGAACCTTTACTAAACATTCCTTGACCGATTTATAGCTATACATACATATTCCTTCGAACATTACTTGACAAACAAACTAGACACTAACATTGAACCCACACATGACATATATGATCGTTTAACTATCTTGTTTGACCCAAAATGAAATTGACCCATATAACATACAAGAAATTTACCAAAAACGACAATGGACACTTGGGGCTTCAACTTTAATACTCCTTGATCCAAAAGAGGGTCTTCTACTTACCAAATCCAAAATGCTTAACCAATTATGCCACAATTAGTTCTGCTCCTTACCCTTATCTACGCCACTCGAACCTACAAAACATTTGGAAACTCATACGTAAGCAAAACGCTTAGTAAGTATATGACATAAACACCATTCATTATGTTACGACTAGTGATATCTAGCCGTAACTCATTCAAGGAATACATTCACACAATTTACATACCTTTCACAAGCATAAATAATCATGCTAACATTACATTACTAGCATTGGATCCAAGCTACATACATTCACAAATTCCTTGAATAAAATTAATCATAACATAATAAAATTCACATTATGATCACATTAACATGTTTAGTCAATATACTTACCTCAATTATGCCACTAAACTCCTACTTGAATTCACTGCTTGATCCTCCTTTGCTTCCTATGAGGAAATTAACCCTAATAACAACTAATTAGTATTCTAGGATCATTAATTAACCACTTTTAACCATCATACCCAAAATCAATACATAAACCCTAATTCCAAATTGAGGATTTCACTTACTTGTTATTGGGAAAGAAATTAAGGGTTCCTAGTAGCTTATACTTCTTTTCTTCTTGTTCAATTTCATCAATTTGATCAATTTCCAAATCTTCCTCTTTTTCCTTTCTTGTTTGAGTTGACACAGAGCACAAACACACCACACCTGTACTTTTGATAATTCTAGAATTTTGCCAGGTGTTTCTTATAATTAATATTTATAAATTTAAGTTTGCCTAATTGGCAACTCTAGTCCTTCATGTCTCATTCTTCCTAGTTTCAACATATATCTTTTAACTATTTTACACTTACTTATTTAATATTTATAACTTTACCATTTTTCTTAATAATACATTCTAAAGGATTAATTACTATTATTCATACCATAAAATAATACCTTGTCGGAAAATGGGTGTTACACTTGGATCTGAAAACTTGGATTTGCTACACTTGGATCTGCAAAGCTTGGATCTGCAAAACTTGGATCTGCACTTGGATCTACACTTGGATCAGCATTTGGTGGGTTAAATGGCTTATTTGTAGCTTGTTTACTTTTGCTTTAGGTTTCCTTTTCTTTTGTTGTGGTTTTGGTCTTGTTTGGTTGTAACATCTTGCTCTGTTATGCCCTTTCTCCCAACAATTTGTACATGTCATTTATCTAACATCCCTAGACACTTGATTAACATTCTCAGTGACATGCTTTACCTTATTCTTCCTAATCTTCTTCTTGGGGGGTAATGGTGGTGGATTGGCAGACTTTACCCACAGTGAGCTACCACCTACTGGTTTAATAAAATGACTATAAGCATCAACCCACATCTGTTTGCTATACCAACTGGACACCCCAATACCAGGATCTTGATTAAGCATACAATATGCAGCCACTACATGAATACAAGGTATTCCAGACAAATTCCACCTCTTACAAGTACATGTCTTTGTATTCAAATTTACCCCCAAACCCCTCATCTGCTTTCCTAACCTTAAATAATTGTTGTCCACAAGGATAAACCAGCCAATACCTTTGGTATTGTTTCGGATTCTCTAGCTCCTTTCTAATGGAATGACATATAATATCATTTAAGTTCACAGCCTTTTGATTCATAGCAAATAGTCTTTGCATTAAGTAAACTCTAACTTCTTCTAGCATTGTTATAATGGGTTTAGTTCTAGCAGATCTTATAGCACTATGGTATGATTCTGATATACCATTTTCAAAAGCAGCATAACTCCTATCCATTTGAAAATAAGCTCTACACTATGTCTTAGGGTCCTTTTCCATTAACTAATCAAAGGCGAGTGGGTCAATGTTTTTTATCAGTTCTATTTTATGCTTAAACTATATCTCTAATGTAGATGCTACAACACCCCAGAACAAAGACTTGTAGTGTAGTCCATTTTATTTCTTTTTGAAATTTGCATAGATGTGCCTTGCACATAGTCTAAGCTCAGCATGTGTTAGTAATTCTTTAACTGCCTCAATCAGACCCTGTTGTTCAACAGTTGTTAGAAACATTGCTTAATAATATAACCAATTCTGAAAGGATATAACTGATTACTAACTTTGGGGTATATAAATAATATATAATATAATATACTACTTAAATAACCCACAAAAATGATTCAAGTACCCTTTGAAAAGTTCCAAAGAAAGCAAATCAATAAAATCTGAGTAGTATATGATGTTCCCGGGTCGTAGTCCCAACGAGGAGTGAATTGGAAAGTCGAAAGTCGGTTTGATATTTGATGTTTGAATGAAAAAAGATTTGGACTTGGATTTTCTAATTAAAATAAAAAAACAATTAAGGAAAACCTAAAAACGAAAGCTAGAATGATTTAAACCTAAAACGTAGACGGAAACGTGAAAATGCGACTTAAAAAACTAACTTTATCAAAATTAAATCCTAAAGTGATTTTTTTGGGTTTTCTAATTTAAAATAACTAAATTAAAATAAAAATGGGAGAAAATTCTAAAACGAAAACGTTTAAAGTTGAAAAACGAAGAAAACGAGAACGGGGTTCGAAACCCGTTCTTTAAAAAATGAAATTTTGCAAAAATGACCCTACGAAAGTAAATCTATTTTTCCTAAGTGCAATATGATAAAATAATTTTTTTTTTAAAGATTTATATTTTTTGACTTTTAAATTTTTTATTATGAATTAAAAACGATTTTAAAGAAATTAAATGATAAAAAATAGTAAACTATTTTCGAAAATTCTAAAAAAATTTTGGAAAATAGCTTGAAGAATGCTTAACCTAAGAAAAATAAAAAGGGTTTGCCATCTTATCTTAATAAGCTGTAAAAAAGCTAAAAGGGCTTATGGGCTAAAAAAAGTATAAGAGATTTGATTGTGCAAAGCTAATGCGTGAAAAGTCCCAAGGGCAGTTGGTAGTGGAGAGTGGTGTGTGGGACGTTGGTATGAAAGGGGGAGGTCCAGGGTTCGACCTTGGCCTCTTCCTTTTTGATAAAACTTATTTTTTTTTCTTTTTTTAAAACTTGTAAAATACTTAAAAATAAGCAACTTTAAAAAAGAGAACTTTTTTGAATTTCAAAAATAAGCTGGAAAACAAGCTAAGACAAGTGACAGTTTTAACTATTTTTAACTAAGACCTAAGTTAAGCTAATTGTTCTATTTTTTTAAGCACAATAAGCAAATAAATAAGCTAAAAATCTTAAAACCCTAAACCTAATAAGCAGCTAAAAACCTAAATTAAGCAAGCCTAACTAACCAATAAGCTTAAATAAGCAAATCAAAAAGGGACAGATTATTCTTTTAACACTAAGTCCTACATAAGCTAACTGATTTGCTCTTTAAACACAAATAAGCTAATGAAGATGCAAACTAAGCTAAGGCATATAATATCCTACACCTAATAAGTAAAAGCTAACAAAATAAGCTAAGGGAAACAAGTAAATAAGCAAGGAAATCAAAATAAGCAATCTGGCAAAGTTTGCAAACCAAACAGCCTTAAGGGCCACTTTTGGGGCTTATTTTCAAGCCTTAAGAGTGAACCTTGGGGCTTAAGGCTTGTAAGGGCTTAAAAGGTCAACCAAGGGGCTTTCTAAAAATGTAAAGAGATTAAAATTTAAAACAAAAATAAGCTACAAAAGAGGGCTGTGAATAGGGCTGTTAACAAAGACTATGCTACTTTTGGGTTTTATAAAAACAAAGGCTTAACTGCAGCCCTCAAATAAGCTAGTAATTAAGCTCAATTTTGAAATACAAGTTAAAATAGATGAAAAACACCAACAAGTGAGATTGTGCACAAATTTTCATAAGCTAAAAACCATTTTAAAGGTCTGATATTTGAGATTGAAAAATGGCAGTTTTAACTTGTGAAGAACACTTATCAGATTTGACAGATTCTAAAAACACACAAATGTTATCTAAAAGCAAGCACTTTACTGCATTCAAACACTTAAAAGAACACTAAAAATACACACAAAAATTGGTTTAATCAATCTAATCAAAGAGGTGCTTTGCAACTGTTTTGATAACACAGTTATGAAGCCCAATTTAGAAAAAGCTTAAATCAACTCAAAGACTAAAAAAATTCTTTAAAACAACCTATAAACAACTTAAATAAGCTGACCAAAAGTGGCCAAGTGACCCAAAGGTATTTTAAACCCCTTTTGACCCACTTTGGGTCCTTATGCCAAACACCCCTTTAAGGTGTAAAAACCAATTTTAAAACAGATTGAACAAGATTTAAGCAAATATGTTCAAAGACAGATAGCAAGTAAGTAAAGATAAGCAAAAAGCAATAATCAAAACACAAGAATAAGCACTGAAATAAGCAAATGAATATAAGCAGTTTTAAAGGCTATGCAAGACAGTTTAGCACAAGCTCAAACTAAATAACAACTAAGCAATAAAAGGCACACATAAGCATAAAGAACCATAAATAAGCACAAAAAAGCATAAATAAGCACAAGATAAGCACTGCTACAGTAAAAAGCAAAAAAAATGGAAAAATAAGAAAACTTACCAAGCCCTTGCTCAAAACAGGGCAAATATAAGATTCTAAAAGCTCTAGCTTGTTAAAGACAAGCTAGTGAGGTCTTAAAAGCTCTTCCAAGGCTAGCTTTTCTTCCAATAAGCTGAGGTATTTGAGGGGTGACCCTTTTTTTGTGATTTTTGATTTTTTAGGACATAATTTAAGACAAATGTTTGTTTAAGCTTTTGATGTCTCAAAAGCTTATACAAAGCTTGTAAAACAGTTTTTAAATAAACTAATAGCTTAAATGACAAAAAGTGAAAATCTCATTAATTAAAAAAAACAACAGTGCAAGTATTTAAAAGACAAATATTAAAAGACAGTGAAACTAAATTGCAATATATTAAAATTGGTGTAAATAATGTTACAAGCTTTTGACTCTTACAAAATTCGACACCCAGCTAAAAACTACAAATGGACCTATTTATACTAAAAGCTAAAAGCTAGGTCTTCAAGACTTGTGTTTCTTCACTGAGTGTAAAGACCTCTTGTGCTTGTTGTGTGAGAAGAAAGCCCTTAATCAATCTTGGCCCTTAAATTGCCTTTGTCCCCAAGCAAAGTGATCTTGTCCCTTGATGTTGTTGTCGTTTGTAATGCCCAATGAGGTGATTGGGGATTGCCAAGGTGGCAATCACCCATGTGGGGTGTGAGGTGAGGGAGTGTGATGGTTTTGGAGGGATGTGAACAGTAATCGAGGGTGAAAAGGACGGGGATGGTGAACAGGGGAAAAT
>BQNB010207466.1:0-10475 GCA_026074375.1 Tanacetum coccineum | reverse complement strand
ATGGAACTTCTTTGGCAGCAGTACGTTCCTCTGGATGCATAGGCTGAGCTGTATGAACAATGAACTGCTGGTCATCTAAATCTTCAACATCACCCAAAGTGGAAACTTTGTCTCCTGAATTAGCATAGTTTTCTTTCCTTACAGGTATGTAATTCATCGAAGGAGTTAGAAGGTCAAGATCAAACATCCAATCAGGACCTTTCCCTTTTTGATTCTCCTGATTCTCAAGAAAATCGACATGAAGACATTCCTGAACTTTTCTTGTTACCCTGTTGTAGACTCTAAAACCTTTGCTGCTAGTAGAATATCCCAACAAATAGCCTTCTTCTGACTTGCCATCAAACTTACCCAATTGATCTAGGGTATTAAGTATAGTCAGAGAGCATCCAAAAGGTCTCATGAAACTGATGTTGGGAGATCTTCCCATCAAAATTTCATAAGGAGTCTTCATTTGAGGTTTAGTCACCAAAACTCTATTAAGCACATAGCAAGCCGTATTGACTGCTTCAGCCCAAAATTGAATAGGTAAAAGAGAGTCTGCTAACATGGTTCTAGCAGCTTCAATGAGAGTCCTATTCTTTCTTTCTGCAACACCATTTTGCTGAGGAGTCCTTGCAATGCTATATTCTCTCTTGATTCCTTTCTTGGCACAAAACTCATTCATTAGTTGATTCTTGAACTCTGTTCCATTGTCACACCTGATGGTCTTTACTTTATGTCTTAGCCTGTTTTCCAAACCCACAATCAAATCATGAAGCATATCATATGTCTCATCCTTGTAGGCCAAGAAAAACACCCAACTGAATTTGCTGCAGTCATCAGTGACCACCAAGCAGTACCTTTTTCTTGTTTATACTCCTACTACTGAAACCAGGTAAAATAAGTCCATGTGGAGCAATTCAAGAGGTTCTTCTGACTGTTCTTTCCTAAAATCTTCTTGCTAGATGACCTGTGATGTTTACCCTTTCTACATGCCACTCAAGAAGTGATCAAGCTTGAACGTCTTTGAAGGTAAACCCCTAACCAGATGCCTTTTACAACTTGTTGATATTTTTGTGTTGACATGCCCCAGTCTTCTGTGCCATAGGGACAGCTTCATCCTCTGTTGCCTTTGCAACCAAACAAGTGATTCCACCAGAGGGAATAATATTCTTTAGATCCAGGCTGTAGACATCATTCTTTCTAGGAGCTCTAAGAATTACCAAATCTTCCAACAAACTTGTATTTTGAGATTAGGATAAGACATTCTTTATTGTGAAGGACAACATTGTTTTTTTTTTTCTCTGCTTCATTATCACAGATTTGAGAAACAGATAAAGATTAAACTTTAGCTCTTCCACATAGCTAATCTTTCTCAAAAATCTAACATGATGTCTTAATTGGCTCCTTTTCTTGTGATTCTTCCACCTTTAGAGGTCATTTCCAAAGGGCCACTTAACAACCTTTAACTATTTAAATCAGACAACTTGTCTCTTGTATTCAGTCATACTTCCAGAGCATCATGTCAATTGATAGCATAGTCCTTGAGATCTTCCTCTTGGTTTGCACTGTAAAAAATTTCAAAGAATTAGACTCTTTTAGGGACCCAAGTCATTAACTGACCTTGGATACCCCTAATGGGAGTTACTTACTCAATATTGCGTGAGTGTGTAAGTTCCTTACCTATTAACAGAATCTAGTAGTTCCCTTTTGGTTTCCTTGTTTGTTTTGGACTTATATTGCACTCATTTTGAACAGTTTTGTGGAGTACTGCTTGAGATCCAACAGTACTTCCTTTCTTACCCAGATCAATATAACACTTTCTTGGGTATTTGTGGTCTATGAGGTAGTCCTTGTTGTAGAAGATCTCGATGATGGTGGAGTAAATTGAGATTTATAGTCTTCTATTTATCCAATCCTTGGATAGTAACTTCAATAGTACTTCGGGAAAGTTACATGCTGTGGTCTATGATCTTGCAGTTCCTTGATTTGTCACATTAGCAGTACTTTTTGAAAGGTATTGTTTGTGTCATTTTTGGTCTAGCTGAGTACTTATCTACCCCATCCCTTGTAAGTTACTGCTAATGGAATAAAGGATTCTCCTTTGGTGTGGTACCTAGTGATTCTTGTGAAATTACTATGGTTCACTCATTTGCGATGTTTTCCAACTGGTCTTGTTTCCCTTGAAACCTGTGTTCCCTTAGGTTTTTGAAGTTTGGGTGTGTTGAAAGGTTCTTTCATGTAGGTTACAATCCTTTATAAGGTGATAGGACTGTAACAATACCAAATCATATTTTAACCCCTTTGTTCCCAGGTCCCTTAAAAGATTCTTGACCAAACTGTTATTGATGTTTGGTGGACACTCTTTTAAAAGATTCTTCATATTCTCTTTGTTAAAAAAAGTTTCCTTTTGGACTTCTCTGAAACATCAGTCTCTTCATCACTAACTATCCACCAATTCTTCAATTATGGATCTTTATTTCTATCAATTGATGAGTGACTAGGTTTGTTTTCTCTTGCATTAACAACTTTATTCCTATGGCTAGTTCATCTATCACTGTAAGGAGACATTTGCTCTAGGAGGATTAATTGTACCTGTAGGTGGAGGTACTAACAGCATATATATATATTAATTTTTAATTTTTTTTTAAAAATTGCCTTTGTAGGCCGTTTCTCTTTTTGAAAATTTTCTTTCGTAGACTCAGTCAAAGTGTCATCCCCGATGAATGTCACTTTCCATCTACTAATTTACTAGACTCAATCCCAAAACCCATACATGTGAATTATCGGACACATATCTTTGTTTGTTAAGGACTTCGTTTGAAAGTACATTGAAGCATTTGACCATTTTTCAGTTTTACTTTGAAATCATCTAGTTCTTTTAAGGCTTGATCTAATTCCTTTTGTTTTTATTCTTGTCTTCAAATTCTCTTATCTTTAGTCATATTCCATTTGTTCATAACTTATTCACCCCAGCATATTAATTTTTTCATGTGTTTTAAGCATGAACTCTAATGACTCTTATGCTCATTTGATATCCTAGAATTTAAGTATAGCTCTTTGAAAAATTATCACTTTCTTTTTGATAGTTTTTCAAGCAACAGTTTATAAGACTTTACTACATTTGGAAACGGTAAGTACTTGAGTTTGTAGCCATCAAAAGCTAGAGATATTGTGATAATCAGATTTGTTGCTCCAGTCAAATTCATCAAGTCATCTTGTCAAAGAAAATGCATGTGATCTGCATCAAACTCTATTGCTCCATATTCATCTTGTTAAAATCCGTCAGTGCCATCATAGCTTATGTCACAGAGTTCAGCATCAAATTCCTTGGTCAATCAATGTCTTCATTGTTGTCTGTTGTACCATGGCTTTGGTTTGAATCTTCAATAGCCACAATACCTCTTTTCATTACGACACATTGCTTTGTTTTCCTTGGTATTAGCGATTACACTCTCTAGCAAAATGACCTAACTTTTGGAAGTTTACGCATTCATTTTTTGACTCTATCAAAGGTAATCCCATTCATTGAGCTTGAGGTCAATGGATCTTCCTGTCTTCCTCATAAACTTCATTATCTTGCTGTTATCATAGCCACTTGCCATCGATGTCAATTTCTTCCATAGCATCTTTCATTCTATTTGCCAGCAGGTTTCATCATCATGAGTTTGGCTAGATGCTTGTTGAGCTAAAGAAGGAACATTGATTTCATTGAGTGGAGAAAACACAGTTGGGAGCAGATTGGCACCTTGCTTGGATAGCTTGAGTATATCCTTTTGGGATATGTGATGGTTTCAGCATTACTTTGTTTCAAAAGATTACTGCCCTTGACTTCAAGTGGAAAGAAAAGCAATGTTTTGAGAGTTTGAATTTGAGACCACCCTTCAAATTCATGCTCATTACACCTTTTAGTTGTTGTAGAGATCATCAAAAGTCTTAACTTCATCTAATCCAGGTTGTCCCCGATTATGGTAGCCATCAACATGCCACAAAGATGGAAGGCTCTTAGAAAACTTTAAATTTTTGCATCCTTCAATGGACACGTAGCATTCATGTAATTCAAGCATGCTAAGAATATGCTGAAAAACTTTCATATGCTGTTCTAGTTCTTCCATAGATCCAAAAATAGTAAATGTCTCAAACTGTTGTTTCAAACAGATTTCTTTTGCATCTTCTTTGATGCTTCGTTTCCTCCAATTCTTGCTTTTTTGCTTTCCATAAGATCTTGCATCTACTGCTTCATGGAAATCTGAGAAGATGTCTTCAGGTATGGCAGAAGCAGTATATTAAGAGCTTTCTCATTGTTTTTCTTGCCGTTAGCAGCAAGTGATATCTTTGGAGCAGGGACATGAGGGAGATGTCTAGGATCAGTTGTGGTTTGGTTTCCATTAGTGATTATGTCCCATAGTATGTGATCAGTGATAGCAATATACTGTCGCATCTTCATGGACCATAGGTCATATTCACCTTTCTTGATTATAGGGATTCTGATGCAGTAAACGGAGAGGTGGGAGATAGGTTATGTTTCAGACATCTTTTATGAGTTTAGAAAGATTTTCGATTGATTAAAAGTTCTTCAAGGTCAGATTCTTCACAAGCTATGATTACCAATGTAGGATCGATATTCCTTAATGAAACACTGATATACTGTCAACTATGCGGAATCTAGTTGGCAGTTACTTATGAGAAAAACATCATGTTAGTTTTTCTCAAACGATTTCTTTTATAAACCTTTTGAATCTGCCTAAATTGCAGATCCCTAATACAATACTAATAAATCTTAACTTCGTGTTTTTCTATGTTTTTTCTATATTCTAATATCTTCCTAGAGATCCTTTTATAAACATAAGGATAACCTCTAGTAGATGTACAGTCCTTGTATATCATAAACACTAATTGATACTTATCACTAATAACTGTTACAAGATAAATGCATAAAACAAACCGTTTAAACTTTTTAGTTCCTATATCCAAGGCTGTGCTTCGATATTTGATTGGCAGTTACCTTGACTTTCTAATTGCAGTTCTTTGACTTTCTTTCAGCAGTACTTGTCCGTTTGACTTGTATTTTCCCAACAGTTTTCTTAAAATTGTTTTTTTTTTTTTTTTTCCACTTGCTCCCGGATTATAAGTCCTTATTAAGTACCCGCAGCTACAAAGTTTGTCTCACTGGATTGGTTGTAATGTTACTCTTACATTATCTAATAGGTAGCTTGTTGCTTAGGTTTGTCGAGTTTATAAGATGGTTATTGGTAGTGGGATAACAGGAAGTTGATGACAGCAGTCAAAATCGACATCATGTGAATTGTTGGCATTAATGGGAATCTATCTTTCTGGAACTCGGGAACTATCTAAAAACCTGATTCTTGTTGGGAAAATTCAGATTGTTGATCAACTGAGGGAGGATATTCCAATTGAGGTATAGATGATGATGGAGAATAAATAACACGCTCGTGGTGAATTGATGAATGATATATTTGGATGGGATAAGTGAATTGGAAGGAGGTGTTGATGATTGATGAGTTGGAGTATTTGTTGAGACTGATAGGTGGATCATACTGTGGTGATGATATGATGAAACCTTGTGGTTGAAATTGAGTGTTTTGGTGTGAATTTTGATGAGTTTGATAAGGAGATGGGTCATCTGATGAATTGAACCTATGCAAGTGGGTCTGGAATATCGTTCAATGCATTAAGAACCTCATTTACATGAAATTCATGTGGTCCCAAATAAAGCAATGTAGCTTATACGATGTTGGTGTGTGCTAAGTCTCGAACTAGTTGACTTCTATCATTAATTTCTCAATTTAGGTGAAGGGTTTTCAAAAAGTTTGTGTTCAATTAAAATTGTTCAGTTCTATATTGTTGATTTCATGTATTGAGTAGCAGTGAAATCTTAACTAGAATCACGGGAAGTGATTCCCCCTTCTTATAATGCAACTTATCGAATTCAATCATTAAAGCTTACCACTCCCTTCCTGTTTCGTCAAGGAAGTTCCTTGCATGAGAAGTTGAATTCTTTCCCAAAGTTCCTTGGTGACTTTATGATTGCTAACCAATGCATAGACTTCAGGTGGTAGTCCTTGGAGAATGATATTAGTTGCCTTGATATCATAATCAGCTTGAAGTGCTTTTGTAGCGAATAACTTAGAATATTTCTTTGGCCTTGTAACTCCATTTTCCACAATTGAAGGCCAAATGAGTGGACCACTTTCAATGGATTCAAGGATCATTCGTCTATTTTGTCTATTTAGCATGTATAGTTCCATTCTGCTTTTCCAAGAATCATACATATCCTTTTCCAACATAGGTGGATGATTGTCAGCACCCGAAAGGATAGCTTTGTCAGCAAGAGTCGTCATTGAGAAATGTATATATTAAATGATTACTTGGTTGATCGAACGGTGGTAGAAAGTAATTGTGTTTAATTAAGTTGTCTTTTAAGTGTTTTAAATAATGAAACTACACGGGATTTTACAATTCTTAACAAAACCGAGAAAACAATTGAATGTTTCACGGGATTTTACAAGTCAACGAAATAAACCGTATAATTTTGAAAAATTGAGTTGTTCGGTTTTCCTTAAAGGAAGTTGTTCGGTTCCAATAGAATTCGGGTTGTTCAGTTCTAACTGAAGTTAGGTTGTTCAGTTTCAACTAAATCAAGTTATTCAGTTTCAACTGAGATTTAAGTTGTTCGATTTCCTCTTAAGACAAGTTGTTCGGTTTCAATACAAAACAAGTTGTTCGACTTGAGTTGTTCGACTCAGTTGTTCGACTTCAGTTGTTCGACTTCTACTACTACGAAACCCAAAAACTTAAAAACACAAAAAGATACCTTTTTGATGATTATTTTGCAAAAATACTTGTACAACTAGTATTACTAAACTTATAGGAACAAGAAAAATGAAAACTTTAAGGTTTTTAAGTCGAAAAATTTTAAATCAAGATTTTGCTCTTTATAAGATTTTCAAACACAAAAATGTAACAAAAATGATATTTTTCTTGATTCTAAGCTTGTACACCTATATCATAAAGATACTAGATCAAATTTACCAAGGTAAATAATCCTTTAGTGTACACAATAGCTTTGGAATCAAAAGAAAAGAAAAAATAAAGGACGATTTTGCAAAAACGAATCAACAAGAAAGCTTAAATACAAATACTAAACACACCACTCCATGGATCTTGATATCAATTAAAGAATACAAGTCATCTTTGATATGAAATGGGAAGGAACTTAGTGAGAGAAAGTGGAAGGATGGATGTATTCTAGAGAGAGAAAGTAAGAAACATATAATTCATTAGCAAAGTGAGAATACAAAACCAACCAACACCCTCTTCAAGCTATGGAAAGGGTATTTATACACTAGTTTGGCCGGCCATGAGGCCTATTGATGGGCTTACCATGGGCCTTAAGCCATATTAGCTTAATATGTTTAATATATGTCTATTTCGTTACACCTTTACACCTTAGCCTACCATGTAGATTAAGCCTACTTAATCAAAGTTGCTAGTTGCTTTTGTGTAAAGTTTTGTATTTCCTGTGTCAAAGTGAAATTTTCTATCTCTGTTATGGTTGGGAAATTGCACAATGCAATGGGAAAATATGTAGCTCGTGTATTTTGCTACTTTCGTGATTATGTATTATGCCCGAAGATGAAGTGTTAAAGGAAACTATATCTGAATTAATTCTGATTGTGAAGACGGTGAAATTGCACCGAGATTTATGTTATGAAAAAAAGGGAAAATAGAAAATGCATCAAAAAAGAGAAGGATGATTGATAGTCAGTTCGCTAAACTTAAACCGATGAAATACTTGGAAGGATCGATTATTCATTGATATGTAGATAAAAATCAACGATGTATAGTTTTGTATAAAGTGGCCGATATCACCATTTTTTGTAAAAGTATGTAACTTTGGGATGATTAGGAAGTTGACCGTTATGGGAACGCCAACTTAGGTTGTCTTTGTCATCTCTATGATCGAGGCGTTTGTATATATTTCGAGTCTTTATCATGGACCGGTCAAGAAAAGTTACTAGCAACTACTTAATTTGTTCAAGCTTAATCTATTTGTTTTGTGAATTTTATTTAACAACAATTTACTTCCCATTCCTAGCAATTAACCTTAGGTTTTACTCAAACGAGGTTTGGATTGGGTCATGCATGTCTATTCCGTCATTATGCGTGATTTAGCCTTCTTGTTAGTTTATTACTTTTGGTGAAAACTAGAAAGTCCCTACCCTATATCATTCTTCATCCTAACCTTTGGTTAAACTCGAATGAAGATGTGTTCGAACATACATGTCTATTACATCGTTACGGCCATGTGTGTGTGCTTTAGCTGCCTTGTTGGTGTGGTACTATCGGTGAAAGATTGTTAGAATGATTAACCCTTAGCCTTTAATAAAAACCTAATTTACCTTTTGACTTATTTCTCCTTAGCTCTGGTGGTGGAGATGTGTATCCTTGCCAAGCTTATGATACGAAGCTAATCACGAACGAGCAAATGAGCATACCACTTAAATGTTACACCCTAGATTAGTTGAGCGATCTGAGTGATTTCATTTCCATATTTCGTAAGGTGCTTGGTCTTGTATAGGTGATTAAATCAAAAGAAGTGCTTAAACGGAAAAATCCTTGACTTCGGTTAGGATACATTTTCAATATAATCTAGAGTCTACTTAAGGATGAGTAGGATTTAAGTGGGGGGATATTTGATAACATCAAATAATGTCACATTTATACCATTATTTATCCCGAATAAGTTACCCATTTTTATATAATTATTGCAAGAATTCATACTTAATTGCTTAAAAGTGTTATTTGTAGTAATTGAGGAGTGATTTATGAAGACATGCTAAAAGGCGCATATTTTGGAGCTAAAATGAAGATATTTGAAGATTTCTAAATTCTGACCAATACGTCGTATCCAGGAAAAGAGATACGGCGTATCAGCGCCAAGTCTTCACAAGAAAAAGAGTTCAACCAATTCCCAATACGGCGTATTCACCTTCTTCCATACGCCGTATCCATCATGATAACTATTCAGAGATACGAAGATATTATTATTTTGGGAATGAATATCATATTGATCTTAAACTTTGCGCGCACTCCAAGGGATACACCCCAATATGCCATATTGGCCTAGCCCAATACGACGTATCCAGCCTTTTTCAAATACTATTAACAGAAGACTCAAAAATGAGTTTTTAGTGTGCAAAATCATATTCTTCATACCATACACATAAAAGGCGATTTTCTGAAGAAAAGAAGAGCAACCAAAGGTCAAGCATCGATCACGATTCCATAGAAGACACCGTGTAATTCCTATACTCATGTAATCATTTAATTTTTGGTATCGTTCGGTAAAACGTTTAGTTTACCTTGGTTATTTGATCACGCTTGTATAATTACAATGGTTACGGGGTAATACCCTTAGGTATTAGCCATCTTAATTAAGATTTAATGTTTGGTTTGTTTTTAAATCAAATTTCTTAATTTATCGTTGAAAGTTTAATTATGTTTATCACATGATACTTGTCTACGTACTTGAATATGTGACTATTATAACACCTCGTATTTTAGGTCATTGTACGACGTTATGTAATTCACAATTTATTTTTCAGGTTTTACGCGTTTGCTTTTAAATCATAATCGTTAAGCAAAATCGCGTAAACTAAAAATGATCATTCAATGTAAACGGGCATTAAACAATTAAATGTTTACATCAAGCAAGTGTTATATGATTATTTAGAGGATAATTATTATCATTGCACATTTTATTTTTATTGGTTACGTTAAGTGTTTACGTTTCGCGATAAAATACGTTTAAGCCTTCCCGGAAGCACGTTAACTTATCTACGCTTCATCAAATACCCAAAATTTATACCCAATACTTAAAGTTTATTTAAAACTTCAAGTATTTATCACATTATACATATTCTTCATGAAAGAATTCAAATCAAACTCTACCATGTGCAAGTTATACATTTTTCTAAGTCTATACTACATTATACTTCATATAATGCAAGTATACATTATATAAAAGACTAAAAGCATATCCTAACTTATACACATATATAATTTCGTGTATAATGACAAGGAAATCCAAGATGAGACCAAGAACCATCACAAATATCTTCATAAAAGATCTAGCATGCCACTTGATCTCATGACTAGCTTTTTTATCCAAGATAAGCTCTAGCTTTTCTTCCATGCATTCTTATCCTTGCCACCTTTTACATGATAAACTAGACATAAGAAATATCTTCATGAGTCCCCAAGTAGTATATATATGCATGCATATGAGAGCTAGAGACTCATACACTTCATTTCATTACAAGAAAAATCACAAAACTCCTCCTTTGTCTCTTAAGCAACCCACGGCTCAAAACCTTAACAAGACCAAATCTATAGCTTGATTTTCTATCATATTTAAGGTATTCTAAGAAGGATTCAAGGCTTGGTTAACCATTTGCAAGGAATGAATCAAG
>BQNB010207465.1:0-10475 GCA_026074375.1 Tanacetum coccineum | reverse complement strand
TGAAAATTCAAAATGAAATAAGCTAAAATCCTAAACTGCTATTATACCATTTTTTGTAAGTGATTTTAAGCTAATCTAAAGCTTGTAAATGAAAACTAAATGATGAAATGTAATAAGCTAATGGAATTCTAGACATGTGCTTAATTCTAAATTCTAATACCTAATTTTGAATGTTTAAAAAGAAACTAGAAATCTAATAGCAACAACATCAGCAGTAACTGATGTTGCTGATGTACTTGACCAAAATACCTAAATGCAATCTAAATTTCTCAGTTTAAAACTCTTTAAACTAACTATCTAGGTGTATCTAAACTTGTATTAAACTATGCTTAAACTCTAGAATGCTAAAAATTACTAAACTCTACAACTAATTATACTTTTAATCCTGCCCTGGTGCTATTAAGTGCATTTTAAACTCTAAATCATTGAATTCACCAATCTAACTTTTAAAACTTATTTAAAACTTGATATTATAGCCTAACAAAACTGCATGAAGAGCTTTGACAGTGAATTTTTGACTTTAAGAGTCAAATACATCTAAATCCAAACACTCCTTAACAAAAACTGTCAAAACTAAATTGACATTAAAATCTATTTTAAAGCTTAAACTCCTAAAACCTTTTATCTACTTTTACTTAATCTAACCTAATAAAGCTATTTTAAAACTAAAACTTGCAGCTTATTTATGGAAATAAGCCACTTACTCACCTAGCCTATTTATCAATACTAGAACAAGTTTTAACTAAAGTGATTATTACACTAGAAATAGAAATGGAAAGTTAAAACAGATAATGCTAGTTAATTACTAAACATACTTCAATTAGAAATAAACTTTTCTACATTCACAATAAGCAATTAGAACAAGCTTCAAAATCTTTAATGAAGAAATAGAAAATAAAACCTGAATTTTTGAAGTCTCTGACACAAGCCACTCTATCTGAGTGAGTGGCTTAAAATCATTAAGCTAATGGCTCCTAACCTCTATACCTTGAGCTTAAAGCTCAATAAGCTGACTTGTTTCCAAAACTTGATCAAACTAAACTTAACTGAAAAGTATTGAACACTAATGGACAAAGTAATTATTCAAAAGCTTTTTAGCAACTAGTGACAACTGTAGAACTAAAGGAACTTGAATAAGCTAAAAACAGCTTATTCCAAGCTTATTACTTAAAAACTGCTTAATACTTGAAAATTTTAACACAAACTCAACACAACTAGCTTATATTGCTTAGAAATGGAAAGTACAAGTGAATTAACAAGAGGTACAACTAAAAATAAAGGCTTAAAAAAAACTTAATTGCAACAGTAACGAAACTGAAAAAAAATACAAAGAAAATTTTAAAAACTCTAAAAACTACCCCCCTCCAATGTTCATCTTTCTTTCTCTTTTATAGATGTCCCGGGTCTCTTGTTGTGCTTCTTGTGTTTGTGTTGTGACAGGTTCACAGCTTCAATCTTGGCCCTTCAATTTCATCAATAATCAATCATCATAGCCGTTGGATTTGTCATGGAGAAGTGTGGATTGCCAAATGGGATTAGGGGATTAGTGGAGGAGGGGGGAAAGGTTTGTCCATGGGGTGGTTTGGGTTGCAGGGTAAAAGAGAGAAAGTGAACCCGTGAGTTCGTTTGGGGGGGAAATGGGCGGGAAAGAGATATACAGTGGGTTAAACTGGGTGAAGGGTTTGGGGATTGGGCAATTTTAGTCCCTCATGGTGTCATGTTCGATTGCACCAATGGTCCTTGTGTTGTTATAACTTTTGGGGACTTGGCAAAACAAGTCCCCAAGAGTTATAAGACTAATTGCATAAACCGTCCTTGGTGGCTATAAGTCTTAGGACTTGACAGAAATGGTCCTTGTGGTTATACAACTTGAGGGGTTTGGCGGTTTAGCCCCCTCAAGTTATATTTCAATAGAATTGCAACTTCAGTCCTTGTATTATTATTATTATTATTATTATTTTCTTTGACTTTCTTTTGACTTGACCATGTCGGTGTTGACTTTGACTTTGACCAGTTGACTTTTCTGTTGACTTTTTGACTTGATTGACTTTTCGGCTTCGATTTGGCTTTGTCTTTCACAGTCTTTTCCATTCCATGTTCGGTTTTGTCGTTTTGGCTTCGTTTTTCGTCCTTTTGTGTGATATCCGTTTCCTGCAAAATACAAATGCAAAACAAACATTTCTTTGGCAGTTTTTGTCTGTTTTTGGTCATTTAAGTTCGTTTTTCATGGAAAATGGTATGTGTATTTAAGCACATACCAATGACCTTCGTGATTACGAATGAACTCTAACAACCTATTCCACAAGGCAATTTTATCAGCCGTCTCTTGAGGCCCATAAATATTGATCATAAAGAACATATTATCAGATGAAGCCCATTTTCCCTTAACAATGATGTACCAATCATCACACCAAATTTGTTCCTTGGGAAAATGGTTCAGATCAAAAATAGAAATTAAGCATCCTGAGCGACCACGAGAGAGACTACATTTGCCAAATGAGTAGAACATTTACCAGATTTGGATTGAAGAGAGCTTAATGAAGGCTCTTTTTCAGAGTTTTTGAAGTGTTTAAAACCTTGTGGTCGGCTCTCGTCTGATGAATTAGACCTCTCCATAGGTGTCTCCTCTTTACTAACAACGTTATCTGCATTGATGTAACTATTTTCTTCCTGGTCTTTTGATGTATCATTGGATACCTTACTATTAAAAACAGCCTCTTGTATATCTTCCTCTTTGTCACTTTCTGATTCTGCTTTCTTTTCTTTATCAGACTCTATATCTACATAGGAATTTGTATCATAATCTTGAGGTGACATATTGTCAAGATTAATACTCCATGACCCCAATTCCTGAACATGAACATCATAATCTTCATCGTGAATAGTAATCTAAACCCCTTCATAAATAAAAGATTTTTGTCTAGTAGCCACATATACTCTTCCCAATCTCATAGCCGTCGAACTATCATTCTCAAAAACATAAATTTGCCCACCATAGATGCACACTTCTTCCAAATATGGCTAAGTTTGTGTCTGGTAGTTTGAACCCTCACCTAACCTCGCATTCCTGTTGAGTTACACAACACACCAAATCCCTAGAAGTAAAGATGTCTTAGTTTGAACCCCCACCTCGTGGTTAGCGGAGTGGGATATCACGACACATCTTTTACTTGCTCCATATAATCAAATGTATGCTTCATTGGCAAAATTTCAATTATTCATGCTTTTTGTCATTCATACTCATTCTTGCTTCTTGGCATTGTAACTTCGAATTATTAAGACAGAAAAAACTCGCTTAAAGAATCAAGTTTACAAATTTGAAGCTTTTTTTTCTAAAAACATCGATTAAACTTAGTTGAATTGAATTGAGCACGTATGATTAGGTGGATTAGAAGCTAATGGGAGAAAAAGCCACAAGTTACTCATATAAGTTTTAGAAGAATCTTGCTTAGCACATAAACTTATATTTAACTCTATCACTTCTTGTTCTTCACCTTATTAAAATTCGAAGCAATCGAATTCGTGAAAGCTTAGCCTACAATCGATAAGTTGAGGAACTAGCTAGGGCTCAACACGCCCGATCGAGTCAAAAATTATTCTTATTCTACCCATTAGGAAAGTCAAAACTGTGACAAAACACTTATTTTATTTTTGAAAATTTTGAATTTTTTTTTTTGGTTTTTTTGCAAAAATTTGGTGGTAAAAACGGGATTGCGTGATAACAACGACTGCAGGCAAAAATCAAATCGAAGATCCCCCCCATACTAGAACTAAACATCGTCCTCGATGTTTCTAAGGGGTACCTACGTAAATCTAAGGCCTTGATGTATGAAGTGTGCCAATAGATAAAAAAACGTTAGTCGATTAGATTTGGATACTGGATTCCCAAAATGAAGCTGAGGATGTGAAACTCTTGTGGATACTGCAAGCACGAGAGTCTTCACAATCCGGGAAATCCTGGACATACAATACAAAGCACACAAAACATGGACAAAACACGGGTAATGGAAAATGTAAGCCTCCTCACACAAAACACTTATTTATTACTACTACTGATAAGCATGGGGTGCCTCCCACGAAGTGCCTTGTTTTTGTTAACCGAGTCACAAGCTCGACTCGACCCCGAATTCATTGGTCCATGGGGAAGCAAGTGGAAGATAAAATCATCATCGGACTTTCATTCAAGTGGTTTGGAAAAACATTGATTATGAAAGTTCCACTCCGATGAGACACATCCGGCATAAAAGAATGATAAATTGAGATGCCGGGATCAAAAATGGTATCTTCATTCCTGGTGGAGAGAAGATATGGTGGAGCAACTGGATACGTGAGAAATGGAAGAAAGATCCATACAATATAAGCGAAGAGAGGTTCACTTAAAAGTATGAAATCCGTATCCAGGGTGGGATGGGTGTTTAAAATATCATTCACCACATCCATAGTAAGATTGCCCAGCTCGGGCTCAATCTTAAAGCAGAAATGGATCATACGCTGGTGAGATATATGTGAGCAGTTCATCGGCGAACTCCACATGATAAAAAAGTCACTCCTATCGCAGGAGGAAACTGATCATACAAAAAGATCAAAGATAAACAATCATATTGGAGAAAAATCAACATAGTATGAACGGCACTGTCTCCACTCTTTAAAATGATCGTTATCAACGTAGAAAGCTTTATAATCCGGAAGAGATAACGCTTAATGATAGGGGACTGCCACACTAAGCTCTTCTAGATTAAAGCGGAAAGTTTCAGATTCGGGAAAAGAATTATCAAAGGTGTTAGTCTCCTCCAAGAAAAGATTAGGAAATGTGGAGGTAGACTTGATCACAACTTCGGAAGATGGAGTGGGATTATCTCTTAATGCATCGATCTTAGCAATAAGAAGATTGACATTCGACAATTTTTCACGAAGGATATCGTCTTTGATTGTTAAAAGAATGTCATCATTAATCCTTCCAACTTCCGGATCAACAATCTCCACCACCTCTAAGCTGACGATCTCAACATCGGGAGATGATGCATCGATATAATCGATATCCTCACCGTAGGAAGATTCGTCATCACTTGAAGAATTATCATCGTTGGAATTGACAACAATCTCAGAATGTTCATTGAGAGCATTAAGAGGGGTGGTATTTTCAAAAAGAGCACATCACACATTTTGTCGGAATACCCTCGGACCCTTTGGGATTGGGACAAGGTCCTCACACTAGACTTTAATTACTTCGTCCGATTCGTTTTGGAATATGTCAAGATGCTCGTCCCCCATTCTTAGCGAGTTATATCGGTCCCTCGATTGGTAAAACGGTTGTGATTGCAATGGTAATTGTCGCTTCGTATCATCGTAGCAAAATTGGGAATCTTCCAAGATCGATCGACTAGCCCTTGTTCTTCCGCGATTCGCTTTTCTTCTTCCTTCTTTGTATAGCTTGACACCAAATCACGTACGGTTGGTCATTTGTTCCATAACTTAATTGAAATTGAAGAAAGACATTTTGAGAGTTTGAAGATTGGAATGATTGACGTATATTGGCGGGGGTTGAATTTGGTTCAAAACCAAAAGAATAATAATCATAGCAAGAATTTTGCTCATGAAACATATCTCCATTCATTGGTTACATGGTAAGTTTCATGAGGTCCCCCCGCAATTTTCACAAAAGGATATTTGTTGTGAAAACTCGGTGAAGTTGTGGAAAATAAATCAACAGTTTGATTGAAACACAGGGTCCCCTGATTGTAACAAACGGGACTTGAGCTGACAATCCGTAACCGTAATGAGAATCGTTCCCACATAACTCACTAGAGTAGTACGTATGGGATTGTGGAGGATAGGTTTGCAACACTTGGAGATCGTTAGAAAAGTACGGAAATGAACATTGATTGTGTTTCCTTTTCCAACTTTAACAATAAAAACAACTCCATCGTATCATGCATTCCACATTGTTGGCATGTACGAATAGAACATTGTTGTTTGCAAACTTTGGCAAGTTTTTGTAAGGGCTCATCAATGGTTGATTTTGCATTGGTTCCAGATTAGAGATAATGCGGAAACTCTCGGAGGCAATATAACCGTAATTGAGCACCTTTCCCACAAGACTTACACTGCATTGTCGACAAAAGAATCCATGCTAACGAATACCGCACTCGTGACAACAATGGTCAATGTGTGGAGGACTTGTAGGAGAGAATTTTTCGCCGGTCCTGATTAACAACGATTGGCTCTCGAGGAGCATTAACAACGTTGGTATTGTCATCGGATGACTCGGAAGTATCTTGAAGGTCTTTGAAAAATTCATTTTCCACACCATATGTAAACAAATCTTCCTTAAATTTCTTTCGTAAAAGAGCACATCCTTGACAATATGGACCATCAACCGGGGTTCCACACCTTGCACAATTTCGAGGGGGTTTAGGAACAAGAATCTTGTCTTCAAGACCCTTATTTGAACAACAAAAGTCTGCAGTGTACAAAACTCCACAAGTCGCGCATTCTTTAATCGCGTAAATCGGATTCAAACGATAATCGAATGACGTCATAAGAATTAAACATTAAGATGGATAAGAAAAGAATTAAATGATACGAAGAAAAAGAAGATTATTTTTGGTTTTTCAATTAATTCACAATTTATTTTAACGGACAAAATGAGATAAGACAACTTAAACCAATAGTCAACTCGTTTCACGGTAGCTCTTTAAAAGACAAACGCACAAAGGAGCGGAGGAGCGGGAAAGCGCGAAGCTATTAAAAACCTTCTCCTTTCGGGTCGTAGTTCCTAGGAACAACCCTCCTTATACCCCTCTTATAGTTTGTTTATCAATTAAAGGTGAGCCGTATTTCACGAGTGACACAAAAGGCAAGTTTTAAATCTTTTGTTCGAGTTGGGAACCAACAAGTTCACCGGAAGTTATTATGATAATACCTCGATTGAGAATATTATATTTTGGTATTTTTACCAATTTGTGAATTTTATTTCTTTTTTATGGACAATGTTTTTATATTTTTGGTTTTTCTTTTGTTTTTATCTGATAATTATACTAAAAAAGAAAATAAATATTTTTGTATTTTTATGTTTTTTATAAAAAAAATATTTACATATCAAACACAAACAGACAAACGTAACGATGCGTCGTTTCAAACAGCTCCCAGGCAAGACGCCAAAAATATGATGCTTATTTACACATATCTATTAATATATAATAAAATATAAAATATATATAATCTAAAAACAACAATCAATGAAACCGAGAAGTAGTATAGAGTGTTCCCGGGTCGTTTATCCCCAACGAGGCTGGACTGGAGAATCGATACAGTCGAAGATTTGAGTTTGAAGGAGAAAAATGATTTGAGAGTGCAGGAAGTTAAATTAAACAATAATAAACAAAAACGTTTAAGAAAAACCTAGAAATTACGAAATTAAACTAGAAAACGAGAGCACGAATCCCGAACAAAGGGGGAAAAAAACCAAAATCTTAAAATAACCCTACGAAGAAATTTTTACTTCTAAACTACTCTAGGGAACAAATAACGAAGAATGAAAAAGACTAGACCGAAAACGGAGTTCGTTTGACCCAAAAACGAGTCAACAGAAACTACTTTTTACAAATTTAATACCTAAAAATCACAAATTTAAAAAGAAAATTTTAGGAAAAAGAATTGGAATTTTTTTACTATTTTTGAATTTTTTATGAATTTTTAAAGATTAATGAATTAACAAAAATAAACTTTTTCTAAAAATTAACACTAAAATTTTACTTTTATTTTTCAAAAATACTAGATTTAAAAAGAAAATTTTCACAAAAAGAATCAGAATTTTTCAGCTATTTTTCTATTTTCTATGATTTTTTTTAAGAAAAGGTAATTATCTAAATCCTATTTAAATTCCTAGAAAATACAAATCAAACTGGAAAAATAAGGAAAAATGGCTTTTAACTACTAAACTAGTGCAGAAATCAATTGGAACAAAAAGCCCTAAATTTTATAAACCAATTGTGCCCTAATTTTATCAATTAAAAATCCTACCCTAATTTTATTTAACTAATATTAAAAATATAAAACCTATTTTATTTAATCTAAAAAGACAAGGTAGAAAGTGTAATAAAGGAAAACAAAGGGTAGGCGGGGTAAATTCTAGAAATTTACACTGCATTGAAAACGGGTGCCCCTTAACTATCAAGAAAGTACCATTTAAACCCTACGATCTAGCTTATTTTTGGCTTATTGAAAAAGTGAGTTTTAGCAAAAACTCAAAACTACAAACTTATAAAGGAGCTTATTCTAAACAACTTTAATAAAGACACTTACTACTTTTAACAACAGAATAAGCTAAAAAACTAGCTTTTTGAAACTGTTCACAAAAACAAAGACTTTTCCTAACCTTTTAAGTTTTGGCTTATTTCTAGCTTATTTCTAGATGAAATTGAAAAACAAAAGAAGCTAAATGTAGATTAAGATGTATACTAAGGATATCTAAACAAAAATTAGCTAAGCTTTAACAAAAATTTCAAGAAAATTGATCTGAAAATGTGCAAGTTTAGCTTAAAACTGTTTTAAGCTTTTTCCAATAAGCTAAACTGCTTATTTCTGATCCTATAAAGCTGAAATTTAGAATATAAGCTATTCTATGGATTTAAAACTAACCTATATAAAAGACTTTCTAAACTAACAACTAGAAATAAGAAATCAAAAAGAATTTAAACTAAAAATCTAAAGAGCTTCTATACTACTTTGGCAGGTTCAAATAAGCTATCCTAAAAGCTTATAATTGAAATCTAAATGATGAAATCTAGAAAACTAATTGAGTACTATAAATGTGCCTAATATCAAACTCTAACTCTTAATTTCTAATGCTTATTAGTGAATAGAAAAGTGACTAGCAACAACAGCAATTACTGTTGTTGCTGATACAATTGATGCTGATGCAATTTGCCAAGGTTTTAAATGTAGGCTTAGACTTTTAAATGAGAACTCATTTACTAACTATCTAAATGTATCTAATCTATATTAACCATACTTTAAACAATAGAAAGCTATGAAACTCTAAATTCTAAAATTATTCACACCTTTAAAACTGCCCTGGTGTTTTCTAAGCTATTTAAACTCTAAACTCTTGAATTCACCAAACTAACTTTTAGAACTTATTTAAAACTTGATGAAATGACTAAACTCAGCTTAATGAAAGAATGTGACAGAATGAAGTTGACTTTAAGAGTCAAATAAAGCTTGTACCAAACACTCCTTAACTTTGACTGTCAAATCTAAAGTAACATTCAAATCTATTTTAACACTAAATCAGTGGAAACCTTTTATCTACTCTTACTAATACTAGTCCAATTAAGCTAAATTACCACTGAAAACAACAGCTTATTAGTAGTAATAAGCTAGTTACTCTCCTATGGTTCTTTCTACTTCTTATTATGACAGAACTGAAAAATGCAATCTAAATGACTTTAAACTAAGACAACTTAAAACTATCACATCTATAAGCTAACTGAGCAAAATGAAACAGTATTAAGCATAAAGATTCAAAAGAATAAGGCAATATGAATTAAGCTTATAAATGCTAAATTGAAGTTTAGAAAAGGAAACCTGAGATTTTAAGTAGTCTCAGACCTAGCCACTCTTGTTGAGTGAGTGGCTTAAAACATGAACCTAATGGCTCCTTAGCCTCTAAACCAATGAGCTTAAAAGCTCAATAAGCTAAAATTAGCTTATTACTCTTTTGAACCTTCAAAATGAATCCAATGAACTCAGACTATCATGATTTGATTTAAATTGAACAAAGCTAGTAAGTGAATGACTTTTAACAAAATTTTGACTGAATTTGAGCTTATGAACAAGTATAAGCTCAAATGAGCTTATAAGAGCTTATTAAAGTAAAACAGCTTAAATTTTGAAATGAAAAACACTTGAAACTTTAAAACTGAATTTTATTACTCAAAATAGTAACATACAAGCTAAAGATTACAGAGTACAAATGCTTAAAGCTGATTTCTAAAAACTTAAAAGAAAATTGCTTAAAAATACGAAAAATTACAAACTGAAAAAATAAAACTACCCCACTGAACCTCTGTCTTCTTGTCTCTTTTATAGGCTGCTGAGGTTCTTTGTTGTGTGTTTGTTGTGTTAGTCTTGTGAGAGGAAAACCAAACTCATCCTAGCCCTCTATTCTTCTTTGTGGCCGATTCCAATGATCTTGACCCTTAAATCTTTTGCGTTTTCAATGGGATTGCCAAGGTGGCAATAAGGGGTTTAGTGGAGGAGGGGGGAAAGGTTTGTCCATGGGGTGGTTTGGGTTGCAGGGTAAAAGAGAGAAAGTGAACCCGTGAGTTCGTTTGGGGGGAAAATGGGCGGGAAAGAGTGTTTATAAAGGTTGGGGGTGACGGGTAAAAAGGTTTATGGGAGTTGTCACTTTTGGTCCCTCTAGGTTATATGCCTCATTGCATCCATGGTCCTTGTGGTTAAATAACTTTTGG